>OZ026624.1:11447331-11731058 GCA_964020975.1 Hermodice carunculata | reverse complement strand
TGCATATTTTTGTAATTTACATGTGACCTCTAAAGGTCAAAGTTCAAGGTCATTTGGACTTTTGGAATTTTCATCCGACCATAACTCTATCAATCTTAATACAATTTTAACCATGTTGGATCCAAATTTAAGTTATTGCAACACTGCATATTTTTGTAGTTTACATGTGACCTCTAAAGTACAAAGATCAAAGTCATTTGGACCTTTGAAATTCTCATCTAGCCATAACTCGGTCAATTTTTATCCACTTTTGATAAAGTTGGACTCAAATTGTAGCTATTGTAACACTGCACATTTTTGTAATCTACATGTCTCCTTTAAAGGTTAAATGTCAAGGCCATTTGGACCTTTGAAATTTTCATCTAGCGATAATTTCGTCAATTTTCATCCGATTTTAATCATGTTGGGCTCGAATTATAGCTATTGTAACTCTGCACATTTTGTTATTCACATGTGACATCCAAAGCTCAAAGGTCAAAGTCATTTGGACATTTGAAAGTTTCTTCTGGCCATAACTTGGTCAATTTTCATCCAATTTTAATCATGTTGGGCTCAAATTGTAGCTATTACAATACTGCACATTTTGCTAATTTACACGTGACCGCTTAAGGTCAAATATCAAGGTCATTTGGACATTTGATATTTTCATCTGGCCATAACTTCGTCAATTTTTCTCTAATTTTGATCATGTTGGGCTTAAATTTTAGCTATTGTAACACTTCACGTTTTGGTTTTTGCATATGATCTTTAAAGGTCAAATGTCAAGGTCATTTAGACCATTTAAAGGTTCTTCTAGCTATAGCTTCGTCAATTTTCATCCAATTCTAGTCATGTTGGACTCAATTTGTAAGTATTGCAACAATGCATGTTTTTGTAATAACATGTAACCTCTAACGGTCAAACTTTATAGAACCACGAGTTAGATGTACATTATGCTTGGCTGACTTACAGATGACTTACAATGGCATACTACATTTTTGGAATTCTAAATTATTACCCTAATAATTGACTTATTAGATGATTTGTGGGATTATATGCTTTCTTGAACATTTAAATGTCCTTTCAAAAATACTTCTGGAAACCAACTTGATATGTGACTGCTATCCTTACAAATTTTGACTATTGTAATGCATTTTGACTACGTTTTAATGATTTGAGGCCTAATGTCACTTGCTTCTGGCTGATGTTTAACATTTGAACCAATGTACTTACTATATTTGGAAATTCAAACACTTTTCTTTTTGAAATACTCTTAGTTTATCTCCTTTAAAACAACATCATGTCTTTAACTACATGCCTAAAACACATCGAATTATATAATCATGTTGTTTAGATTCTTATTGATGGTCATTTTAGGCCTAGAGGGCTTTTCTGATGGATTGATGTTGGTGTTGGTGTCGCTTTGTGGACTTATATGGATGATGATCCTTGTTGAGATGGTGGTTGCAAGTAGTACCTTTTTAAATACTGAATTTTATTGACATGTTCAACAAGTTAAGAACCTCCATTTACAAATTCTCTGATGCGCTGCAAATTTTGGTCCCTTTTCATAAATTGTATGGTCCTGTATATGCATGAAAGATGCAACTGTTCAAGCCAATTTACTGAAATAGGCCTATAATTTCAAACAAAACTTTTTGCATTCTGTCATGTGAAAACTAGATAAAGTTTTTTTCCCCCTATGGACCTTTGCACTTACGTTTTGGTCTCTTTTGGGTAAATACGAACTATAAATTTATATGTTTCAGCTATACATACCAAGGAACATTGCCTTTGGTCGGAATTGACTTGGATTTGTTTTGTTAGGACTACGGTTTGGATATGGTAATGACACTGTCTAATAAAGGTCAATGTCATTTGGACCTTTGAAAGTTTCATCTAGCCATAACTTGGTCACTATACATCTGAGTTGGTTCATGTTGGGCTTAAATTGCAGATATTGTAACACTGTACATTTCTGTAATTTACACATGACCTTCAGATGTCAAAGGTCAAGGTCATTTGTACTTTTATATTTTCATCCAGCCATCAACTTATTGGAATGTGAATTACCAAAGGACAAAACTTCACAACTTTTAAAGGCACACAGACAGATTTGCTATGAAGCAAGTCTTTTTTAGTTGAGCTCTTCGGACTGGAGTAGTCCCACAGCTGCTACGAGTTAAACTGTTGGATATATGCAATTCCTCCGACCTCCGTATTCTCAATGACAATGGTAGGCTTCTTGGCGCTACGCCTGGTTATTATGTCTGTGTGCCAACATAGACATTCTTTCCTTCTTCCTTCTTTCTTTCTTTCTTTACTAGCAGATTTGTGGGACATTTCACTTGAAGACTATTATATGTAGAAACTCCAAACTTGGCATGATAACACTTCCATATATCAAGTGCGGTCTTTTTATGAAGATGGTTGACAGCTCTGAAAATTATGCAAATTAGCGCCATTCGATAATTTTAATCTTGAATATCTACAAAACTATTACAGGTGGAGGTGCCATTTCAAATTTAATTTAAAGATTCGTGCTGTAGGCGCATCCAATTAGCCACAAACAAAAGTTGTAGAATTTTAATTTATGTTAATAAGGGGCACTTGAGAAGCTTGAATGTTGAATATCTGTCTTCAAAACCATTATGCATAGATGTACCATCCCGATTGCACGTCCTACATTTGTCCATCATCCATTTTGTTCAGAATTAAGCACTCAGACACCACTTAAGCTAGAATCTCTGAACACTGTGTGGCCCTATCAGTGAAACTGAAATAATGGCCATTAGAAGCAACAATATATAGCTGACTTGTACATATTTGTGATATACCAGACATTCAACAGATCGTACACAAACCATCATCACGGACGTAGCTACAAACTTTTCGTCACATCTTCTTCCTCATATCCATGTCAGTAGTTAACTATATACATTGAACATTAACCTATATAGCTTAGCACTCATCAGTGTTCGCTATGTACCAATCATTGTCACGTGTTTTATATATACTGGTCATTATATATATATATATATATATATATATACATATATATATAAATATATATATATATATATATATATATATATATATAAATATATATATATATATATATATATATATATATATATATATATATATATATATATATATATATATATATATATATATACGCTCGGGAGCGGAATATCATAAGCTTTTGCTTGTTCTTAAATCCCTTTCTTTGTAATTACGGATAATGAATTATGTCAAATCAATCACAACAGGCCATGATCTGCCATCAGCAGTCAATAGCAGGTACATGTAAATCACAAGATTTTCTTTGTTACAATTAAGTGAGATAGACCTTTATTATGCTAACATATGGTGACCATTTTGTCATCAGTCGGTGCTGTTGTGTCAACAGTGATTCGTCAATAAATCAATGCAAACCCGCTTAAATTTAGGCATGGACCTACTATTTGATATCCATGGTTTGGGCAGCAGTCAGCTGAACTCACATTTTTTCAAAATTGGTGTTAAGGACAGGCAAGACACTAAAAATAAATGCCACTTTAATCAATCCTAGCTCAAAATATATTTGCGTTTGGATAACAAATCATGTAAGTGTGTAATGGTCCCAGTCCAAAGAATTTATATGTCCCGTATTTTGGAGTGTGTGATGTTAATTGTTGAATAAACAATTGAAAGTTGACCACAAAGCATCCACCCCGTAAATGTCGATATAAGTCACTATTTTTTTTTTTTTTTTTATAAAATCATAATTACACTTGCAGCTTAATCCTGGCATATTGGCAACAACAACTAAAAACGATCCTGCGATTTTTTATGTTTGGTTTAGTTTTTCTGTTATCCATCCTCAAAATTTTACGTCTCAATTTTCCCTTTGATTTCCAGGATGTTTTTTTTTTTTTTCATTTCGTAGAAAAAGAACGAAGCAAAATTATGAAAATCGCTAAATCGTTTTTGCAGTTCAGACATTACAGAATCAAAAGCCGTTAACCGGATTAAATTTAGCCCAGTCGTTTTCCTTGGAATAACCATTCTTAGGTGGGGTTTTCGTCCATATATCCTTTCTGAGAAAATAAGCTTCAAAGGCCTTTGATGTTGATCATTTGCCTCAAACAATACCATCAGCTCAAGTTGAACTGATATTTATACAAAACGCGGGAAACATCGTCCCTTAACATTTGGTGAGGCTGTCAATCAATTATTGCGGCCAATCACATGAATAAAAGAGCCTTTGAAGCACGGAAAACATTATTCAGCGATCTGTCAAACGGCGACAGCGACAATCTGGTTTCAAAGTGGACATCATGGAGGCGGCCCTTCGGGCCCGTGACCTCAAACCCGGCTTGCTTTGGTGGGGCGGCCTACGGCCTCTCGTAGTCAGTGGACGAATGGTGGGTTCGGTCTTCCGCCCCTTACCTCATCATCCCGTGTTTTTAGGGATAGTGTTTTATTGTAGTTACTCCTATCTGCATACTTTATGTAGTTAGCTTGTCAGACATGTCTGTGCACTTTCCTTAGTTAGCTCGTCATTATTTTATAGTTATTTTCTCAATGAGTTTCATTTCTCTTTCCAACATGAGTTTTGTATCGCTATTTTGTGTTTTCTTTTCTGTTCACGTTTATGCTTATTTCGATGTGTTTATTTGCACTTTGTTTTCCTCATCCCCGGGTTTCCATAAAACATTATGTACATGCGTATTGTTGATTAAAGTGACAGTGTTTTTCCCTGCCTGTGTTTGGTGCGCAGGACCACTGGGGTAATCCATCGCGGCAGGGCCTTTGAAAGGACATCGTCTGACGATTCCCGCTCCTCCTGAACATTTTAAGTCACCCTTCATGAGAACGCAAAACAAGCAACATAACTATAAAGCAAACCACTAAGGCTATGATATGTTAGCATGTTTGCATCTTTTCCCTGCCCACAAACATACTTTGGGCATGCCGCCTGATTTCCCGGTGCCGCCGTGATACCAGCCTACTTTTGATATAGGCTGTTGCTACCTGTAGCCACGTGACAGACTGTTAAGTATGATTGACGGGTATCATTGTTCGGTTTGGCTGCTGAAAACCAAAAGAATGACACATGGACTTTCGGATGTCCACATGCCTGTGTCTTTTTGGCGTTTTTCTCATATTTCCACTTTAGTCAAAAGCTTGAAATTTTATTAACCTTTAGAAAGCACATTCATCTTGTAAAAACCGTTAAAATATCAAAAAATGGCCGTGCAAAGGTTCTTGGTGTCTTACCTGTCCTTAAAATGAGTCCTAGGTGCAAGTGCGGAGCAGATAGCGAAGATGTATGGCATTACTTTTTCTCGTGCCCATTGTATGCTGTGGCAGATTCAAAACTACACACATTTGTATCATAATATGCTCCCTTCTCCTTACAAACGCTTTTGTACGCCTCACCAGTTTGTACTTTCTTGGAAATTTTTTTTTTTTCGGCAGTTCATGACTACATAATAATTTCTTCTCGTTTTTCTCAAAAAGGTATTGGTTGATCTAACGTATGTTTTAATTGCAATTTATATTATTGTCATCTATTTATAACTTATTTTTGAAGTATACCCCTCTATCTGTCCCTCGTCTGCTGTGAACGTTTCTCATATTTGTTTTTGTTGCCTGATCGGTCAACTTCCAACCCTTGGCTATTCATGCATCAAATTTATGTCATGTATTGTCCTTTCTTCATGTCTTCCACACTGCAAGAGGGATTAACATGCACACTGTCCTACTCCCAATGCTATACCACGTTGTTATATGGAAGTTGAAGTGAATTGTGATAAACATAGGTTTAAACCAATAAATGCAATGGACAGTGTGTAGCACTAGAATTAGCCAGAGTTTCTTATTACACGAGCAACTGTTGTTTGTTTCCTGACACTTGACATTCTGTTTGATCCAGCATTCTTTCTTTCCTTTCTCATGCCAAGAGCCTTAGTTTGCTACAGTTTGTTATGTAAAGTTTTGTGTTTTCTTTCGTGTAGCTTTTCAATTTCAATTTGAATGTACAAGATGACATCTTTCCCTTGTAGGCACACAGACAAATATGCTTTGAAGCAAATCCTCTTTTCTAGTTTATATGTATAAGTCACGCAAGTGCACCCAGCGCAATTGACTATCTATCAGCTGACCAGTCCTTTTGGGGGGAAATCGTGTGATTTTTATGTTCGTAACTCGTATGTATACTCTATACATTGTATAATCTCTACATTTAACACAACCCGGGTGTATGAAGTATATAGGATTGCCATTCCTATGACAGATTCATTAGGCAAAAGGGTGATGATCAAAGATACAGAGCAGCTCCTCTATTAGTTAATGTACAAGCAAGGATGTAGTTGTTATAATAATACAAAACTAGTCTCAGACGTTAGTCATCCACTTACTGATGTGGGTGATATGGCAGAAATTGAAGATGTTCTTATGAACTTACAAGAAAGAAAAAATGTCATAAAACAAAAAAGAGAGAAAGATAAGATGGTATGACGCTGACTGTCATGTTCTAGAATGAGATTTAAAAAGGATTGCAGCGTATTTACAGTCATCCTTTGAACCTTAGCTTACTACACGAAAACAGATGTAGGCATGAACAATACAAGAAATTATTGAAGAGGAAAACGTACAAATTTCAAGCAAATGTGATACAACAGCTGGAACATTCATAAAAAAAGACCAATCGACTTTCTGGAGCCTGTGTGAACGACTCAGTAACTGTATCCCCCCCCCCACCCCCAGGAAAAAAAAACTGGTAGCCCTATTGACCCGCCCGAATGGATGGACTAGTTTAAATTATTCAATAATGCTAATGGACCCCATGATGAAGTAATTTGTACTTTTATTGATCAAAATAAAGATAAGATTTCCAACTAACTCAACTTCAAAATTACTGTGTCGGAAATCCGTGAAACTATTCGGCACAAAGAAGCAGGAAAATCACCTGGTGCTGACAGCGTCTTGGTTCAAACATATCATATTTTCAGTAAAGTTTATTGGACCCTCCGAGGAGGAAACGTTTTGCCGAAGCCCACTAATCGCCACAAGCGTTTACTTTTGCAAAACGTTTCCTTCGAGGAGAGTCCAATAAACTTTATCGTTCTTCACGAAAGCTATGCTCTGTTTTTATTCCTATTTAACCAGTGTTTTTAATCCAAAATTGCCCCAAGACCGTACCTCAACAAAAAACCCTGCACTGTTGCTGCGTTGCTGGCTGCGAAGTTGTGGCATCAATACTTATTGAGTTTTAAGGTTATAGGGCTGACACGATGTCATCAAAGGTGCCGCCCCTCATTAATCTGTTCTTGTTAAGATCAGTTGCTTTATGCATAATTCAAGTAATCTACACATACCTTATACTTTTATCATAGAGAATAGTGAGATATATACACAATACCTGTTGTCGTACCATATGATAGTTTGACCTGAACGGGAACATAGTTCTCCGGGTATATGGATCGAAGGGTGAAGTAGGGCCGGCACTATTCCAATAAAACAAACTTTACCGGACCTAACCACGGTACGTACGTAAACAAAGACCGTCACATCGTAATTATAGTCAAAGTAATAACAAACGATGTGTACAACTCAATCACTTGGCAATCAGGAGCAATCCAGTGTTGTTTTACGTACACTAACTTGACTAAGAGTAAGCACGTGAAAAAATGGTAAAGGAAAGAAGCACAAGTCACAGTACAGTACAATAACACTCACAGAACACAGAGAAGACTACCGGGGAGGACCGGATCATATTCTGGCCTAAAGACAATAATTCAATACCTTAATGGTGAATCAAGAAAATGTCTATTCGTCTGCTTTGTAGACTTAAAGTGCGCATTTGATTCTGTTTTGAGACAAGCTTTATTGTACTACTATTATTATTACTGCACGATGTGGATGATAACTTTCTGAAGGTCTTATCCTCTATGCACCAAGTGAAGCTCTTCATCAAGGGTGAACATGGTTCGACAGAATCTTTGTGCTCCAATATTGGAGTGAAACAAGGGTGTGTTTCACTCCAATATTGGAGCAAAAGGTAAAAGGCTCCGAAACATGTTGAGTAGTTACCCGCTGAAGACCCTTTAATTTATTTGGGCTGATACAGCCTATGTCAAAATTTTACAGAGGAACGTATGCAATATGGACAATAGTAATTCCATATGTATATAGGTTTGACAGGGACAGGTTAGCTTATGGAGAGTAAAGAGTTCGGACTGCGGAATAGGATATTGACTACTAGGAAGTGGTTTTGGGCAAAAAGACACAAATACAGTTAAGTCCAATTTTGTTGAATTTTATTTTATTTTATATCTTTGTTGCTGATATACATAACATTTTATGACTCGTGTGATCCCGTTGAACTGCTTGCTTTTTGTCTGAACTGTTTATTGTGTGCTGACGATTTGTTACTTATGTCACACTTCGCAAAAGGACTGCAGTGGGCACTTGATAAATTGCTAGATCATTGTCACAGATGGAGACTAAAGGTGAATATGTCTAAGACAAAAAGCCACGAATTTCAACAAAGGTGGCAGAAAGGTTAAATGCCCCACATTCTACTGTTGCGGTAATGCTATTGACGTCACAAAACTATTGCTACCTCGGCATAGAATCCATGCTTCAGGTACATTCACGCCTGCTATCAACAAGCTGAAGGACCATGCCAGTAAAGCTTTATTCAAGTTACCTATTAATCTTGTTAGTAACAATATGAAATTGCCAATGAAATTGTTCAAGTCTTTCATATCACCTATTTTATGTTACGGGAGTGAAGGGGGTGGGGCATTCATTGTGAGTGGACTTCAAAACAGTGATTTAATGTGTCTTTGGGGAAAACCATGCAGCTTTAGAAAATACACAAATTACATTTTGTAAGTATATTCTAGGAGTTCATCGTAAAGCCACCAATACTGTTGTGATGGCAGATCTCGGTAGCTCTCCTATCCTATCCTAATAGAACATCCTGTATAATTCTGTAAAAAATATTGGGTTCATCTGCAGAACTACAACCAAAACTCCCTGGCGTATTCTTGTCTATGGGAGAACTATGTGCAATTCTTTGCAGGAAAAAAACTGGCGGGTTCGACACATACATGATACAATGGACTATATTGGTTTACCAGAAATCTAAAATAATTTTGGTGGAAACAATTCTTTTGACACTGTATCAAAGGCTAGAGATCTACTGCAGGAAGTGTATGAATCGCAGAGACTAAATCATATCAATAGAATAAAGAGAGATGACCACCATTAGTAACGTAAGTTTAAGAACAGGTTCGAACTTGGATCGTACCTAAAAAACCAACTTTCCTCTTAAAAAACAAAAACAAAAACAAAAAAACAAACAAAAACAGAATTTCAGTAAATTAAGAAATTAAGAATAAGTGCCCACACACGGTAGAAATGAGTCACTATTCAAAACCTGGAACCCCACTGCAGCATAAAATATGTTCTCTCTGTGACTCCAATAGCGGTGAAGATGCATATCATTTTTACTGCATTGTACTTTTTACTCTACCGCCAGAAATTACTTCTTTCGTTATCTGGGTGGAGTCAATCCCATGCTCTGTACTTTAAGTGATAATGACAAATTTTGATATATTATGAGTTTGGGTCATGATATGTATTATTTACAATAGGTAGATAAAATATTCGCCGCCAGGTAACAGCATTTGGGTTTAAAATCTGCATCTCGTTTTATATTATAAATATTTTGTACCTGGATGCACCTGCCTGTATCTTAGATGTGCAAGATATTCATTTCTGTTTATTTTCGTTCACTAAAGTTCATATACTTAGTATGTCTGACCATATCTTGTAATCAAGATGTATAGATTTATGTAAAAAAAAATTCACCCCGGGGGGGGAGAGAGAGAGAGAGAGAGAGAGAGAGAGAGAGAGAGAGAGAGAGAGAGAGAGAGAGAGAGAGAGAGAGAGAGAGAGAGAGAGAGAGAGATTTGTGACCACGGAACGGCCGGGGGTCTCGAACCAGCAACCTTCGACACCAATCACCTAGCCGAAAATGGGAAACGCACATACCACCTGTACAATACCCATTCCAAAAAGAATGTTTAAATGGAGGCACATACCCGTGGCACATATGCATGAGCGCCATTATCGACGCAGCCCAGTTCATTGTATTTTTTCCAGTACAAATGAAGTACTGTGTTCGGAGTCGTCTAAAATCGGGGACTCTACATATGTAAATCCACCAGCATCAAAGGAGCACCGAAAATATACAGGTTTTGTGACCACGGAACGGCCCCGGGTATATACGTTGCAGGGTAAACTATGCGAGTATTTTGCAATAAGTGCAGTGTCTGTCCATCTCAAATTACAGAAAATACGCAAGTTGTGTAAATATACATTATTATGTCGGCAACTCTACGATCTTCATCAATTCTTGTTCTGAAATAAGTCGTCCCTCTCCAAATGGTTTGAGGCATGGCTCAGAATGCTCGCGGGGGGGGAGGGGGGGAGCGATAAACGGGTACTCGAATAATACATATCTGTACTCGACGATGTTCTACCATATTGATCATGCTATAGCAATAAAGAATACAAAGATAATGGAAAAGTGACTTTTAAAATCACAGGAATAAGACCTGCCGATATTTACAATTTTTAATTGGATTTTGAAGTTTAAAGTAAATATTTGAGGCACCAACGAGCCTCCAATCGCTCACGAAGACGGGATCTCTGGGTACACCCACGCGGGTCGTGCACATCATATAAATACGTGTACATTACATAGTGTATATGTACACACATACAGATATGGCATTTGTAATTATGCCACGTACCAACAATTAAGTATTATCGCATACATATGTTTTACTTTAATCGACATGTGCGATTACGTGCACGCGTGTGGACGTATGCAGAGCGTGACATTAAGCAAGTTCTATTGCTTGGTACAAACAGGGACGTGCTATTTGGTACAAGTAAATTTCTGGCCAGAACACGTAAAAAATTGAAATCTATGTAGATTTAACCCAGTACGTGACCAAAATTAGGGAACAGGCAAATGAGAAACCTCATGTGCATATGTGCATTATGTTGCTTACCTGTTGGGACCGTCCACCTCCATAGACGACACAACACATATGATATGTAATTGTAACATGTCCAACAATTATTGGCCATATTAAACAGAAGCAATTTTGCATATTTCAATACATCCATCATCTCGCCTTTGCAGGGAATCCATACAGTGTTGAACAGTGGTCTCTGTCGCTTCTGGCTGGCATACACTGCAGGCGTCGTGTACACATCTGGCCCACATGAACTCCAATTTTCCAATTTTGTGCTAATTAGTGATAGGGGACATACGGACGGCATAATGTGGCTGAATGTGCGAGTGGCATTGCGATGAAGAGCAATCAGATGTACATGACGTGGATGGACGTCTAGAATGTATTTACTTGCTTAATTTTCTTTTGATATTTGATTATAATCACCATAACCACCACTGATACTTTAATTGCCAGACAGATTCTATAGTCCTGTTATTTGGATCCATTAGCAGTAACCGAGGCCAAGAGGGAGTGCAAAGAAGCGCACTTTTCACGCACGTCATATGTGACCAGCGCGCTTCTGTCGAAGTGCTACAGTCTAGAAGGGAACGCACTCTTATTCTTAATGCTCTTCCCTCCTTAGTGCATTTCCTGTGCATTTTTTGAAGTTAGTCTATGTTAATAATGTGTGCACTTGTAGAACTTGACAATTTGCACGAGCGCACTTCCAATGCACTTTTTAAAGTTAGCTCAAGTGACTGAAACCATTCTATATGTACTTTTTGTGTATGGTAATATGGGGCAAAAAGCCCCTCGGGGTAAAAGGCCTCCCCACCTGTTTTCAGGGAATAAACCACGTAATTTCCTGTGTGACGATTTAGATATTACCAGAGACCCCTGACGGCTAAAATAGTGGTAACAGGCCCAAACGCACGTTCACCTGTCAAGGACGACAGACGTCGGTCCAAATTGAAGGCATGTATTACAACTCATTGGAAGAACTTTGATTGTCGATCTCCTCTAAACATTCGTCTAGGCCCATGATGTGTAGTTGTGTATTCTAGGACCCTGAAAAATTCATGAAATGTGATTGAATTACAGTTGAGAACGGCCAAGTATAGGTCTTGTACAAGTTCATACGATGCATGGCACTGGGGGTAAAACGCCCGAACCGCATTTGGGGCAAAACGCCTGGAGGGCTCCTTGCCCCAGATTCTGTTTTCAATGTTATTTGCCATAGGCTAAATTCCTTGTGGGATACGTCCTCAAAAATCATGTTACTGATTTATTTGTGACTAATTACTTGCATGGTCAGTTCTCATCAGCTATGGCCGACACACCCAGTAAAATATTTACAATTGAGGCCTTCCTTTACTCAGACCAGCTTAGGAGATTCTATGTATGGTTGGGGGTGGGGGCGTTTTGCCCCATCCCATCTAATAATCTTGTGGCCTAGTAACAGACATGGGCCTACATTGTTGGTCTGCCATAATCCCTTGAAAGTTTCTCTTCCAGTAGTTTATATACACCTTATGTTAAATTGCCATTATATGGACGTGACCTCTTGTACCTTTAAGGCCAACAATATACCAGGGTGCCTTAATATGTGACTTGAAATAATTAAGCCAATATTTTATGACTTGAATGAAAATCATCTGTTTATGAAAACAAAACAACTTTAGAGAGCCACAAAGTATTATTGGCTCGGGCAAAGTAGGGGTACAAATTTGTGGGGCCATGAACAACAGATAGATGTGAAGATCAACATGTTTCTTAACTGTAAAAGAAACACCATGAAAATTAAAGGGTCGGGTTTTGTGCATTTTGTGGGAGATACTTCTCAAAAACAAACAACAAAAATGAATATTGTTTTCTTTGATTCCCATAAATACTTCTATTAAGTTAGCTGTATTCCTAGCAATACTATTTGAAAAAATTGTCATATAATGACAAATATAAGGCCTACCTCAAAAGACCTAAAGGTAAGTTGTATCTTAAAAATTTTCTTTGGTTTTTGAATTATTGCTCTGTAAAGTTGAAAGTCCACTTTATCAAAGGAAAATATGAACAAAGTCCATTTTTTCTATTTCTAAAATCTATATTACATAAATGAAAGAGACTATTCTGAAAATAGTATATTTTGGACAATATTGTTATAAATGAAAATTAACAATTTTCACATTTTGTCATTTGCCTTTATGAAAAAAATAAAAAAAATAGAAAATCCGACCCTTTAATTATCAATGTATTTATAAGAAAAATAGGCAATACCAAGTGTCAGTATTTACGCTAATGAGTAGTTCATGACTTTATCACCCCCCCCCCCCCCCAAGTATACTTTAGCTACCTCTGAATCAATAAGTTGTACTTTATGGATCTCAAAGTTAGTTTTCTTAATAAATGGTCACTTTTACATAAAGTCTTGAACACTATGGATTACTAATTTGAGTACAAGCAAACACTACCTGTAATATAGTCCGTAGTTTGTATAATTATCTTGACTAGTCCAGTTCTAAGCCCAATGGGTCCTTTTAATATTAATTGTGGTCTTTTATTTTTGTTACTTAATCTGTGGCTTCAAAAGTTACATTCAAGGTAATATGCATGGGCCAGGCCTGGGCTTTGAGTGGTAATGAGGTTTTCTGATGTATGACACCTTCACTACATCACTTGTTGCACCTTTTCAATACAGTTCGTTTTGTGTACATTCGATGTTGTGTTATTACTCTTTAATTAAAATATGAACAGGCGAATCTAAGAAAATTAAGATTTAGATATCTTATTATAAAACAAAAAGGTCTGTAGGGCCTATAAGTTTGATACTTGCTGACTGGAAGAAGCATTGATATGCAGTACATACAGTATTGAGCCTTGCACTACACGAGTGGGATAATTGCGCCACTGTTTGATCCGACTTGAATATTTTAACGTATTATATCTAGAATTTATTCCCCAACACTTTGGAATTTTGTTGCGACCAAAAGACTCAACCAGACCATTTCCTAGGTTCTTTCTTCACGACGTGCTTGAAGTGATATGAAAAAAGCGATTGCTTAAAATGTTAACAAGGCGATGCAATTGCTTCCGGAGTTTTAACTCTTTCAGTGCCAAGGTTCAGACTTATTTAACAGCTTTCTTGTGTGCACTTTTGGAGCACGGCTCCAAAAGCGCTATGGAAAAAGTTATTGACTTAAACCTTTCTTTAATTTTAGCTTTTGTGGCAACAAAAATGAAAGTTCTTTTTACATGAAATATTAATCTGGCATCATTATAATAATTAGAGCAGTTCAACTTCAGTCGTAAATGACACTGAAAAAGTTACTAAATGTGACCATTTATTGTTCTATTTGCGCTTTAAATTTTTACGTGACAAAGCTTTGAAAAAGTTGTGAGCATCCTGGCCTGATTCTCGATTTCATGAGGTGTTCATGCTGGTAACAGGGGTAAAAGGCCCATTCACGGGGATAAGCGCCCCGGGAGGGCCGTTTGCCGCAAGCAAAAAGCCCCTTTTATGCAAAATATTTGTTTCTAAATAACTCACAAATGCTAGAGCTTTTACCGAAGTTTCAGGTTTGAGCATAAAGTCCTTACAAATTAATCACATCCCTGACACACATCAAATTTTAAAAACTGAAAGGCTATGATTTCAGAGAGGATAGTTCTTAAGGGGGGCGTTCTACCCCGGGCTACCCTACATCTAAGACTTGAACCTTTTTCAAGCACAACATAAAGTTATTTTGTCTGCCAAGCAGGCCTTCTTACCTCCAGTGAAGCATCAGAATATCAAAAACAGAGTCTGCTTTACAGACGCACAGTTCTTGTGAGGGCACAAAATATTTCTGACTATTCGTAGATAATAGGTGGCAATTTGAAATGAAAAATGAGCCAATCAAAAATTGCAAACAACGTTTATTGATCATATGTAGGATACAAACTTCACATCAGTACGTCAAACTAATTTTTGAAATCTTAGTCTTTTACTTGTATTATGATATGAGTAAGGCATTATATGATTATGCAAATTTCAGTGCTTCACGACAATGTCCCGTGAACGGTAAGCATCATTCCTTTCTGTGTAATACGGAGGAGCTATAGGCCTATGTTGTAACAACTCCGTGGTATATTTGCCATGGAAAATTGTGGAATTGGGCATCATGCAGTAACATCTGTATTTCCTGTTTACGGTATCATGCACAGAATACTCCGTGAGTTTTCCATGTAGGCCTACACGGGTTTCAATATACGGAAAGGAAGTGCAGTATAGTTGAGTTGAGTGCACCTCCAGCCCCATAAATTTACATATTTGCACCCGCACTTCCAGTACACTTCCCTATAAAACATACGGTAATTAGGCCTATGCTGCCTGGAATTTGCATAGAATAGAAGTGCATTCACTTCTAATGCACTTCTCCGTGCACTGCTATGTGAAGACTGAAGTGCATTGTGCACTTGCATTGTGCACTTTTCTGCTCTTCCTGGCGGCCTGGGAATCCCAAGATATGACTTTATTCTATGTTTGGCAGTGAGTTATCATTTTCTGGAGTGAAATCCAGAAATAGTATTAGTAACTCACGGTAGGTCACATGTCAATTGTCATGACCGGTAGCGCCGCTTCGGCACCCGTCCCCTTGCCGCTGATGCCTACCAGTACCAGACCAACAACGGTCCCGAGTGAGAGAAAAAAAAGTAACTCGCAATCCAGCCATGTGAGATTTTGTTTATTCTGTGCTTGAATGGGTATTTATCGCCAAAAATATGCCGTAGGCCTACTTACAACGCCTACCTGGTGTACCGTGTTTGTTTGTGTTCGTCGCAGTTATTTACGTCACGCATGATGTATAATCAAACATCCCTCGCGCACATTTGATTTTGTCTAAACGTTAATGCACTACGTCACTGATGCAGGCGCGTCACAATTTACTTGTAATAATGTTTAAGTCACGTGATTTACAGTGACTCCGAGTGAAAAGTCTCCGCTTCAAAATGGCGACACCTAAGCAACAAGAGCGACAATTTTTGCGGTAAATACTCGATTAAACACAGAATAAATAAAATCTTAAATGGCAGTGAGTGAGTGACGATTTTTCTCTCACTCGGGATCGTTGTTGGTGGGGAAAATCACTCGTGACCTGCGGTCACTCGTGATTTTCCCCACCAACAACGATCCCTCGTGAGAGAAAAATCGTAACTCACTCACTGCCATGTAAGATTCTATATTTATTCTATGTTTGGAAGTGAGTTATCATTTTCTGGAGTGAAATCCAGAAATAGTAACTCACTGTAGATCGCATGACCTAAACATTGTTACAGGTAAATTGTGACGTGATGCATCAATTGACATTTAGACAAAATCAAATGTGCACGAGCGAGGTTTGATCATAGTATCATACGTGAATGCGTGACGTGGACAAACCACGACGAACGTAAACAAACAAAACTACCAGAGTTCGGCGTTGAAAGTAGGCCTGGGGTATAATTTTCCGCGATGAATACCCAATCAAACACAGAATACACAAAATCTTACACGGCACCAGTTACTATTTTTCTCTCACTCGGGATCGTTGCTGGTGTGGAATTGTCTTGTTATTTTCATTTTGAGTGTCTTACATTTCGAACATGCGGATCTATTTAAAGCGCGCAATGGTATATTGTGTTTGCACCTGCGGTGCATGTATATGTGATTTGACATTTCCAAGTGAAAAGTCTCCGCTTCAAAATGGCGACACCTAAGCAACAAGAGCGACAATTTTTGCGGTAAATACTCGATTAAACATAGAATAAATAAAATCTTACATGGCAGTGAGTGAGTGACGATTTTTCTCTCACTCGGGATCGTTGTTGGTGGGAAAAATACTCGTGACCTGCGGTCACTCGTGATTTTCCCCACCAACAACGATCCCTCGTGAGAGAAAAATCGTAACTCACTCACTGCCATGTAAGATTCTATATGTATAGGTGTGTCCAAAAGAGCTGACGATCAACGGAAAAACTGAAAACTATCAATATCAAAACCAGCAAGCATGAATCTGCACGCTAACTTGTAAAATGTTGCAGACTAACCATTTCAGACATAGTATAGGCCTAAATGCGTGAATTGCATCGGGAACTGGGGGTGAGAGAACGCTCTGCATGGCGGCTCTCAAAGATGCGCATACCGTGGTACGTGATGACCGTTGTGGTGTACAACTAAAATTACGTTTGCACATAGAGTCTTACGTGATGGCATGATGGCCACCATGGTTAATAGTCAGCACATGGAGCTAGAAAGCAAAGCAAGAATAGGCCTACCTCCGTGGTTAGCATGACATCAAGCCAGGGTAGCAGTTGATCAAGCAGATACCAGTTTGATCGTACAAAAGTAATATATTTTTCGACTTGCTTGGCGATTTGTATTTGACATACAATTTTGTCAAAAGTATGCGTCGCCGCGTGACAATCATTCAAATTAGGCCTATGGACAAGAGTTTTAAAGGTCCCAAAAGCCAAAAGATTTAGCCTATTTTTGTTCAAAATGAAGGACTTGGAGTGTTACGGCACTTTTGTGAAGAAAATGTGCCATATTCGCTCAGGAAACAACTTTATTTGTAAAAGACTTTTGTTGCCCATGCGGGCCCGAAGTTGACAAGTTCGCTCCTTTTTGGCCATCAAGCGGTCTCTGGGTCGTGACATTGCGGAAGGGAGTCAGTGTGATACAATGGCGGATAGTCATAGAGAAAGCATGAGCAGTGGCGACGCAGAGAATGAGCTGGATCTCTGTTTTAGCTGTTCCTTTTCCAAAGTCAAAGAGGACTTCTCTGAGGACGAGGGGGAAGATGTAACGTTAGAAAGGGAGAAGGACAGAGAAATTAAGCCTTATGATAATGATAATAATACTTTATTAACACCCCACTCCCACCCCCACCCCCCCAAGTTATGGAGAAAATGGGTAGCCTACATATAGGCCTACTGGGGTGCCCAAAATGGTAATTGTCGGACAACAGGCCTACGGAGATTCGACATAAGCCTACAACGGCCTACACAGGCTTAGGATCATACTAGTGAAATATTAAACATTGAATCCTTTAATTGTCATGGTATAAAACAACCTTATCCCTATATTGTTAAGCGTTTTGAGAAAAATGATATCTTATGACTTTTTATGCGAAAATTGGCTCAGGCCTGGTATGGTGAACTTTGCAGTTGCACTGTGAGAAATGCTTTGATAAACGACAGATCTTTATCGGATTCTAAAATATCTGTGTTTGTGAAATCAGGTATGAGTGAAGCACCCTCGGATTACGGAAGTTTAGACAAGTAAGGGATGCTTTTCAAAAGTCATTGTGCAAAAATCTCTATAGCCTTATAGCAATATAGGCCTAGGCTATAGCCTAGGTAAGTGACTGGTTGAAGTTTACGACAGGCCATCTTCCGCGGTTGCCAATAGGCAATACCGGCAGCATATACATAGGCCTACTCGGGGGGATTGAATTTCGAACATAGCCCTGTGTAAGGCCTAGGGTTTTCACAAGCGTGCACAGGGTGCTTCCTAGCCAGTCAATTGTTATTAAAGTCTACATTTCAACTTGTCATGAGCAATGATGTGTATTCATTATGTATGCAAGCCACTTAGGCCTAAGTTTTGTTCATAATTTAAGTCTTAAGAGACCTTCAGCAGAGCGACGTTCGAAATTAGATCCCGTTCGAAATTCGACCCTCTCCCACCCCCACCCCAGGTCTACGCTGCACGCTAAGACTGTTAATGTAAACTCAGAACCAGTTGAATTTGAAAGCATAGGCCTACGTGCAGCAGGCTTTAAGTTTTATTCTATTAATTTTGGTGATTTATAAGAAGGCCGTGGAAGCGTGAAGGTAAAGAGTCGTATGGAAAAGTATCGCTAGGCCCAAGTGTAAGTCCGGTGCATGCCTAAAAGGATTAATAATGACTACTGTAACATGCCGCAAACTTCTAAAGAGGGGAATACACAAGAACTTGATCAGATTCATAGCTTGAATAGGCCTATGGCTATAGACTAGTATAGGCCTACATCAAGTCATAAGCCACACCGCCGGAGGTGCTAGCCTACTGTTTTGCCTGTCCTAGTTAGCAGCGTATACTGCAAGTGCAACTGCGCAAGATAGCAGGCCTGCTTTCTTGGTTTAAAGATATGGCGTAGTCCTATATGAATCCCTTAGTCCTTACGCATAAAAAAATAGGAGAAAATAAGGCACTCTACGGCAAAAACAGGGTAGACGTCAGTCTAAACAAAGACAATCGCACACAAGAAAGCAACGCACCGTAATTATGGCCTGTCTTCGCTATAATCTGGCAGTACTCTGAGACCTGAACTTCAACCAGGCACTTATATTGGCCTAGGAATTTTCGCACAATGACTTTTGAAAAGCATTCCTTACCAGTCTAACTTCCTAAGCGCCAGCTTTGGCAGTTTGGGCATATTCTGCGGTGCTCAGCTACGCCTACGGCATGATTCCTGGGCACAGACTCGATCAGTCCCAGTACGAGACATGCTTATTAATATCCCGGCCCAACTGCATACCTGATTGCCAAGTCTCGCTTGTTGAGATATGGCGAGATACGGGTCGATACCTGTGGGGACAAGGGGGATATTACTTATTACTTACTTATGGGGACAAGGGGGATATTTTGGCAACACAGAATACTTATTAAAGGCAGATGGAAATGTTTCTTGACCTTTCTTATATATGGCTGGGGAAGTACTAGAACAATACTAGTTTAGCATTTGAGAACTGAAATTTCTCAAAAAAATGCTAATTTTGTGAGAAATGAGCTTATGGCTGGTCTGTGAGAGTGATGTGATCCGCACGTCCCCCGTGATCGCATAGCGTCAAACCCGTGCTTTGTGGCGGGAAATTAATATGCATACTGCGTGATGCACCGGCAAACACCGACTTTGTCGTAGACCGTGACTCCTTCCAACATCGCTTCACCGTGGTAGGTGAGTTCAGACTGGACAAGCGGGAAAAGTTTCCTGATTGCATCTCCATTTCAATCCAGTAAGCTGTATATGAGCATACTGATATTCACTGCCGCGAGTCAATGCTTTACAATCGGAGTTGGTAAAGAAACTCCCTTCCGTGAAGTCACAGACCCGGTGGTCAAACTATAACGGAATGTAGCGATGCTTGATGAGTGCGGCCACCAAATGACACGCAATTCCACACGATAAAATTGTGAATAATGTGTATATTGCGTCATTGCAAAGGCAAATTTTATACACAAAGTGCTGTAACAATTCAACTCCTTCAGTTTTCATACAAAAATAAAGTACTTGGCGAGGGTGAACTTTAAGCATAACCAAGACCAGGAATTACAGTGCCTATAAAATGGTTGCAAGTTGCGACGAAAGTCAGCTTCTCGCGTAAGATGTTTGCTCCACAATATAATCGAACAGTAGTAGCGGCTCCAACGATACAGGTGTGACACAAAAAACATTATAAGCCTTGTACCTATAGCCTATGTATTATGTTTTACAACTTTACAGATTTTGCCTTTTCGTTACAAAATTTCGTCGTTAAATGTGATTTGCTCATCCTAATAAATAGCCCATAGATATTTTATTGCATGGAAAGGATTTTACTTTTGAGACTGGATAGCACAGAATTTTATACTGCGTGATCGATAAAGGTAATTTTGTCGAGTTTGTGTGTAGGAGACAGAGTGAGTCGTAAATTCCCTGATTCACAAACGACAATTTAACCTGACCAACATAAACAAACGAAAATACTGATCAAATAAAATCCCCCAAAACACCAGTTTGCAGCTGACGACCAGTTTGTATGGAAAATTGTCCAAAAAAGGTTAGACGTCATTTTGCAAACATACTCTGATATCCGCATTACTCTAATTTAGCCTTTCATTGCATTGCGTTATGGTTTTGGCAGTGATATTTCTACCTGATGAACAATAAGATAAGATAAACAGTCCTTTCCACACGTAATTCTGAGTCAGCTGTGGCAGTACCAGATGGTGTTCAATTGCTTTAATTCTCTGGGAAGTAATCTATTTTGTGAGACAATTATGAGACTTTGCGGCTTATCTACGTCAAAGAGCGCGTGAAATGGTGCGGCGTGTTGCAAATTAGAAGTTGCCATCATCAACTTTATGCATCAGACATCCAATTAGAGCTGACAATGTGACACAGTGAATATATTTGTACCATACACGTGAATGAATGCATTTCTCACTGAAAGATATTTTCCATTATAAATTCTTCCTCTACATTAAATCCACGAATACACAGCAGCTTTGCTGAAACTGAGGTCCTTGTAATATTGAACACACATTCATTATTACAAGGGGTTCTATTTAAATGGGTCCGGTGGTTTTGAAGAAATAGAAACATATTTGTGCCTTTGAAAGCGCACATTATGAAAGCATAGCTAGAGTTGAAAGTAAGTCTTTGTTTTTAGGATCCCAGAGAATCCACTTGTACGTCCACGCTTCTCACCTAGCAGAGAATGCTGACTTTATTGTACTTTCTGTGTATGTTGCTCGTAAACAGACTATTGTTCCGCGTGTCTGACTGCGCTCCACGGATGGAAAGCCCACACAGTAACGATATATACCCGTTTGTTTATTGATATATTTCGGCTTTATTGTCTTTCAAGACACCATAATCTTTGGATATATATATATATATATATATATATATATATATATATATATATATATATATATATATATATATATATATATATATATATATATATATATAATATAAAAGAATATGGAAAATAGCATATGGAACCCGATCACCCCGGATCTTTACTCCTAAGAACATGCATACATTCATGGGCCAAAGACGGAAAAATAAAGGATAGGTCAGCTTGATTGCTCGGGTGCAACAGATTGGACAGTTGATGTTTAGTTTTACACATGTACAATTAATTTTTATTTCACGTGTATAAAAGAATTTCAGATACGTTTAAATCTTTTTCACATATGTGAAATAAATTTTTATTTTACATGTGAAAAGATTTACACATATTATGTGAAATAAAAGTAAAATTGTACATATGAATAAAACTTTCACATATGTGCCAGTCTTTTTACATATGTGAAAAAATGATTATTTCACATATGTGAAAAAGCTTTTCACATATGTTAAATTCTTTTACACTTATATGAAATAGTTTTACACATGTGAAATAAAAATATAATTGTACATGTGTTGAAAACTATTTAACATATATGTAAACCTATTTCACGTGTTATATTATTTTTAGTTATTGTATATAAGTGAAATTTTTTGGCACAGTATGTGAAACTATTTATACATATAATTATGTGCAATTATGGAACAAAATACTAAAACGGCTTGTCATAGCTATACATTCGTAAAAACTTAGTGTATACGGAAAACGTTTGTGTCCCACGATGGATCGATTACCGATAGGCTTAGACTAACGTGGTCATTAAACTCATCAGAACGTCTGGTTAACCCGAGACAATAAACTGGCCATTTACTTTATTTACAGTAGAACGTTGGCACCAAAACGTGAATTAAATAGTTTGTTCCTGACTGAAACGCTGGCCATCCGTATTTTACATGCGCCTCGTAGGTCAATCTTACTCTTATTATGCGTTGATAAAAATGTGTCTGGTTCTCCCTGGATAATGTAGGCTTCGAGATAAGCCATTTTGAGCTCTTGTAAGCGCCTATACATGAGGGTCCGGTGGTTTTGAAGAAATAGAAACATATTTGTGCCTTTGAAAGCGCACATTATGAAAGCAATGTCTCAGTAAAGAACAGTCAAATCTTAGACCCATTTGTTATATTAGTATAATGAATGAAAATGGTATTTTTTAAGGAAAATTATACATAAATGGGAGTATCTTGTTAAAGCTTGGAGTTCATTAAGAATTGGTTCTTTAATGACGGCCACTATATTTCAAATTCAATAAACCCTTGTGTGTTTTCCTCTTAAAGTTCACTCAAGCCTTTCAAGATAAAAATAAATCCTGTTATGATTTTTGATGAAGAATGAGAATTATTCCATGACTTCTTTCAAAGTTGGAATACATAAATTTATTGCTTATATTAACATATAAAAGAATTGAATATATGTAGAATTAGGAGAGTGAATACACTAGTTTTTAAGTTGCAGTATCAAACTCGTGAGCCATAGGAGTCAAGAGTGCAACATGTGAAGCTTGCTTGAGTGGTCACCCTTTTCTGGGACGTATATACACAAGAACAGAAACACTTGGACCACCTAAAGACTTAGGTTCAAATTATTACACAAGGGCAGTCAATATATTTGATATTGATTATACAAGGACAATCAATACAATTCACATTTTTAGACTTAAGAATTATTAGAAATAGTAATATGGACCCCTTTTTGGTGAAAATAAAACTTGTAGTTATATATTTTAACACAGACAATTTTAATTATGTTTCCTTCCGGTTTCAAAACAGAGGATAAATTGGATTTCATGGACTTGTCTGGATTTTTCAAAATTTCTTGTTCAACAGTGGATCAAGAGGTCTTTGTACTGCATACCCGTTAAAGCTTAGTTTAGATTTAATCCAAAGTGATAATTAAACTTTATTTTCTTTTAATGTTTGAACTTTAAGATACACCTAGCTTGAATATACGATCAGGACGGAAGTTGGACCAAGTAATACCTACACTCTTTTGACCAGTCTTCACACTAGTCATTGTCTACTTCAAGACATCACCCTTGTAAACTTAGGAGTCACATTTAGGTTGTAACATTATGACAGGACTCCCAAAAATAAAATGTTATTTCACTACAACTTGAATTCTTGGTTGTTCTTTTATTAGGTCTGTGGCACTTTTTTTTTAAATCCTTGAACCAGCCTAGCATAGGTCCATTCTTGGTTAATGGATTGTATGACCCAGCATGGTCACAAAATACATCCATTACATTAGATCGTTTGGTCGAGAATCTTAGGGACAAGTCATGACATTGGCCTATTACAGCAGTTTTCCTTTGAACACCAGGGAAAATTTTGACAGATTAGTGGCTAAGATGAATATAAGGTTTTGCATGCATGATCCTCCAGTAGGTGTCAGGTGGAAAATTCAGAGTTTAAGACAGATGGAGAATGAATCTTTGGAGGAACTTTCTGATAGATGTCAACAGTTGGTGTTGGATGGATATAGCGATGCTAATGATCCATTTATGGAGACAGTAGCTGTGGATTCATTCTTTACTACAGTCTCAAATAAGAAAGCATCGTTACAGGTCATAAACAAACATCAAATGTACTTGGATTTGGAGAAGGCTTTAGAGTGGTGAAGATGAGTGTCTGTAGCCAGGAAATGTTTTTTGTGTCCAGTGGTAAATCAAGGATCAGAACCATTAATGGTGACTAAGGAGAGCACAGTGTACAGGCAGCATATATTTCCAATAGCAATGGAAATAATTCCAACAGGCCAAGAGTAAGCTTGGCAAACCAGATGGATCAGTAAGTCAAACAATTTGAACAAGTTATCAAGGAAAATTAGTCTGTCTTGAGGAACCTGGTTGAATGAAATCAAAAGTTTCTCAGCACACTGTTGCAGAGGAACAACATGACTACCCAATATCAGAGTCCACCAACTTTGCCAAATGGTAGTCCAAGAAGAAGGATGCAGTATGCATTGTCATGGCTGTGGG
This sequence comes from Hermodice carunculata, assembly GCA_964020975.1. Lineage (NCBI taxonomy): Eukaryota > Metazoa > Annelida > Polychaeta > Eunicida > Amphinomidae > Hermodice > Hermodice carunculata. The sequence continues at coordinate 11,706,401 of OZ026624.1, read as the reverse complement.
GAATTATGTTACTTGATCAAAGACTGTGGAAATAAGCAGCCCTCATCCCCAGTTTCCCCACCTTCCAGCAGTTATCAGTCAAAAGATTATGGGGCGGACATGTTGGCCAAACTTTGACCTGGACTGACAGTGGCGGCCAAATATCATCATTTTCTTCATTTAATGACACGCATGGTGGGTCAGATTTGCTGATCCAGCATCATTCATCATGGTTCATTGGGGAAAGGAGGTCATCATCATATCAATAGAAAGTGCCGATCAATAAGTCTTGAAGGAAATCACAGTAAAAAAAAAAAGTTCCCCTTGGGGAACATTGGCCCAGCATTTATACCTGATGATATTCAGTCTCGGGTTAAAAGATCCAAGGGCAAGTGGCTTACTGTCTGTAATCTCAATGTGAATGGATTATCAGTGCAGGGCGCATGCATGAACTTAACTGCCTGTTTGCCTATGAGCCGTTTGACATCAGTGGAATAAATGAAATAAAAATTAATAATGAATTCACAGATGACGATATGGCAATACCAGGCTACAAAGTATTGAGAAAGGACCGACCTGACAATAAAGGCAACGGCACTGCAGTCTTCTACAAAATAAGCTTAGAAGTAAAGGAAAGACCTGATCTTGTGCCTGCCCGGTTGTGTGCATGCATGTGACATCAACAAACAACCAAATTCTCTTTGTAATGAGATATTACAGACCACCCAATTTAACTATGGAATGGTTCAAACATCTTGAACAACCGCTCACAAATCTAGATGCACAAAATAAAGAATATATTATACTTGGAGATCTAATTGTGATATTCTGAAATTACTACCTGACAACCACTGAAAACATTTGATCGCCCTCACTGAAACCTATCAATCAACCCAACATATAGACCAACCAACCCGTATAACGCCCACCAGTTGCACACTGATAGGTTTAATATTGCCATCAAAGCGAGAGGGAAATTATTGGTCATGGCATCATAAAATGTACTGTTGCTGATCATGATTTAGTGGTTTGTTTGCGTGCATGTATTCACCAAAGCAGTCACATTGCCTATGTGCAATAGAAACACGCAACTTTAAGGTGGAAGATCTGTAGCCAGTGCGCCGTGAGACTGGCAGCTTTGGATCAATATTACCCATTAAATTTTTTCACAAGTTCAGTAAAACATATATTATCTGATTGCTACACATCCATAGATTTGTAACCGTTGTTTTTTTTTGGGGGGGGGGGTGCATTCTTTCTGACTTGGTTGGATTTTCACATTTTTGTGCCGAAGTCACACAAATTTTCTTTTTTTTTAAATTGAAATCAGAGTTATTAAATATATATATGTGTGTGTGTGTGTGTGTGTGTGTGTGTGTCCAAGATTTAATAGAAAACTGAGTCCTGAAATAGCATAAATAAAAGGTTATAAGAATTTTAAGTTGGTCCTTCCAGGTTGTTCATTTTCTTTCTAGAAATTCCTCCACAAGTCACGGAAGGGGTTGTCAGAAAATAAATTCCTTGGAACCGCTCTTGGATATGATATTTTTCTTTTTATGGCCGTTAATTTTAGTGTGATAGGGCAATTGTTTGTTTGTGAGACAAGATACATATTGCATAGATTGAGCAAAAATCAGTTCCGAGAAAACTGCGCTGAAAGGCAATGTTGCCAATTCTTATGCATTTATGGCTGTAATATGATGCATACTGACTTCTGTCCTGTGTTTTCATTATTGTGTGAAATAAATTTGTAGGTTTACCTCTGTGATGTTGTCCTTAAAAAAAAAAGTATATTTTTGTGGCTTGAAACTCAAGTTGTTTTTTTTAACTTGGGAACATCAAAAGTAACCTCACTTGGCTTGTTTGGGTGTGGATTCACATGCGGCTTTTTATATTTGGGGCCCAGTAAGTGGATTGTGCTAATTTGTTTTTACATCACTAGACAATTTCAAAATAGTCACAACAGTGGTACCGGTAGTGATCAGTCTGACCTTGCTCATTCTTCTCTCTATGGCTAAAGGTTCCCTGCTCCCTTTGAGTGACCCTTATCAGTAGCTCACCAGGTTCCCAGGGGTCATGGACTAATGACTGTGCAAACAATGACATGGTTCATTATCATGCCCATGGAAACAAACCTCATGTGGTCAGCGCACTGCTGAAACTCTTGAGTGTAAACAAAAGTTTTGAGGTCAATTTTCTTATATACATTTTATGTTTATACATTTGAGTTTTTGGGAGCATGTGGTGTGAGTATGAAACTATCCAAAAATATTATCAGGTCATAAGAGGTTATCCAAAGGTGCTGGCTACAGACCTTCCACCTTAAGAACTTTAACAAAGAGCTATTTATTACTGGTTTAAACCAATGTCCATGGAGCAGCATTTAAATATATGATGATGTAGATAAAACACTTGACCACTGGACAAAGTTATTCATGGCTGTGTGTGACACGCACTGTCCCATCGTACCCAGGAGAGTTATACATTTCTTTCTCCCCTCGATCAACGTTGATATCAAGGAAAAAATCAGGCTCAATCGTTACTACCATGAACAGACAAAATCTCAGAATTTACCAATATTTTGAGACCTCTACAAACACTTTAGAAATTCTGTGTCTAATATGCTAAAAACTGCAAAGAAAAAGTATCACACAGATATGATACTAAACAACAAGCACAAACCCAGGGTGATATGGAAATGCATAAAGGAATATTACCTGGAAGAAATAAAACAGCACCAACTGGGTTACTAGTTGATGGAACTTTGATCACAGATTAGAAGATGGCAATAGCTTTAACCAGTTTTTACTACCATTAATTAGCAGTACATTAGCTGGTCAAATTCCACATTTATGCCATTCCAACTTCAATTTGTAGGTTTCTGGCAAAGCGGCATCCAATGAACCATGAACCAAACTTGTGAATTTAATTCATGCAAATTTGATGAATATGCAAAATTTAAATTTTGATCGAAGAGCAGTACATTAGCTGATCAAATTCCACATTTATGCAATTCTAACTTCAATTTGCAGGTTTAATTGTGGCAAAGCCGCATCCAATGAACCATGATCCAAACTTTTAGGTTTTAATTTATGCATATTTGATGAATGTGCAAAACTTAAATCTTGATCGAATAGCGCGTAATATAGATGGAGGTGCCATTCCAACTTCAATTTATAGGTTTGTGGCAAAGCCACATCCATAGACCATAAACCAGAGTTGTAGGGTTTGAATTTATACAAATTAGATAACAGTGCAAAATTTAAATTTTCAATAGCTTCAGAACTATGATAGATAGAGGTGCTATTCCAAGGTCAATTTAAAGCTTTCTGGCATAACCGCATCCAATGAACCAAAATTGTAAAATTTTAATGTATGCAAACACTATCGGTGAATACACAAAATTTAAATCTTGAATAACTTCAAAACTATTATACATAGTCATAGAGGTACCATTCCAACTTCAATTTTATAGGTTTGTGACATAGCTGCATTTAATGAACCATAAACCAAAGTTGTAGAATTTTAATTCATGCAAATTAGGTGAATACACAAAATCTAAATCTTGAATAACTTCAAAACTATTATACATACAGGTACCATTGCATCTTCACTTTGTAGGTTTCTGACATAAACGCATCCATTGAACCATGACCCAACTTGTAAACTTCTAATTGATGCAAATTAGGCAAATACACAAAATTAAATCTTGAACAGCTTCAAAGATAGTGGTGTCATTCAATTTCAAACTTCAGTTTAAATGAGTTTGTGACATGGCTACATCCGATCAACCAAGAGGCAAGAACTTAAGTTGTAGCATTTTAATTTATGCAAATTAGGCTATATAGGTAATTATGTCGAGGAGGCGGCCGCTTCTGGTCGTAATAATGGCGCGCAATCAATACCATTTAGTGACCCGCGCACCTGCAAACATCCACTTCCGGGTCGTCGCCATCATTGTTGTCAAGCAAGCTAAGTTGGTTGGTCGTACTGTGAGTAAACGTTTCTGTCCCGCAGGTTCAGCAAACAGAAGACGAAATGGCAAAAGAAGTTATGGATAACACTTTATTCGAGGGACTTCTTGCACGCATCAATCAGGTACGAATAACTGAGAAAAACAAGGAAAGCGAGGAGTTGCCCGTTTCTATGGAGTTGATGGTTTGTTCGTGGCAAGACTGGAAACTGTGTCCAGCCTGGCTTCAGGGTCAGCATGTACCTTGACTGATGAATTATCATTTGATCATGTTGTGTTAGATTCACGTCTCCATCTTTACATGTCAGTTAGTGAATAATCACTTATTATACACTGCTCACATTCTGCCTTACTCGTTGACATATTCAAATGTTTTTTGTTCGTACAAAGTTTGTAACTGTGACTGTGTATTTTTTTTCATGATTATAAGGCAAAGTGTGCTACCATTACAAAAATGTAGTACTGCTACTTACTACTGTGACCAGTACGATAACACACCAGTCTTATCGGTCATGGAGCAGACATGGTTTCCACACAGAGTTTTGTGGTAATGATATGTCTTAATTTACAATGCCATAAGCATAACATAAGCAATTACACTTCTCATAGAATCCATATGGCATTATGCCATAAAATAACGACAAGGAACCCTCTTTCATCAGAATTAAGTATAATTTTTTTTTCAAATATTGAAAAATGTTGTGTTTTTTTATAAAACCCCCAGGATTAACAAGATTAAGAAGTAGGGGGTGTGCTACAATTGGAATGAATATGGTAGTAGTAAATTAATATGTAGTGAAATCTATAGCAGTAAACAAATATGTTGCAGATAAGACTAAAAATGAATGTGTAGTACTACAAAAACTGGCTACTGGGTGGGGGACATAGGAAATATATATAGCAGTAGTGGTAGTAATATTTTTACTTCACATTATGACCACCTCCATAAATCTACCAGTCCCTGAACAGTCCTATAGTAGAAACAAATATGTAGTAGTTTTAAAAGTAATTTGTAATACAATGTATAAAAAATAGATAGCAAAATAGTTTGTAGCAGAAAAAAAATATGGAAGACTGTCAGATGAGGAGCTTCATCCCAATTACATCAAACATCATGCAGTAAGCAAATTCCACAATAGTGGTCCTGTCACTGACTGTGACCTTGGGAAATAGCTCATGGTCACCCATCCCCAAACATAGCCTTGCCTTTATAGAGAACTATAATCCTGTATAATATGTATGCCCTAACTCAAAATGTTCTTAACGTATTATGCAGAAAGCAAATTCCACTTTAATGGCTCTGTCTTATCCAAAATCACTGAATCATGGCAAATTGAACAGGCATTCCAGAGACACTACTAAGCTACACTGCCACCAAGTTTGAAGTGAATCTGGCAAAGAATTTCGAAAATGATGTAAAAAATGTCAGTTAGCATTAGAATGCCCATTGACTTACATAGTAATCAATAGGAAAGGACTGTTCACTGGTTAGTACCAGTATTTACAAAATTTGTTAAAAATCCGGAATCCACAGTAGTGTCACCTAGTGATCAACCATGTTTGAACCTTCTACAAGGAACCTCTGGTGGTTTTTGTACAATATACTTTTCATACCTTCCTTCAACTTGCCATCAGCCATAGTTACTTTAAAATTTCTCTTTGTTGCTCGATTCAAATTTTGGATCACATATATCTTATGTTTGTGACTTATATGGGATAATATTGCAAGATTTTTTTTTTTATTTTTTTTTTATGCAACATAGCCCAAGAGAATAAATTGAAGGGAAACCCAAATACTAGTGTGGAACGTAGTTAAGTTAAGCAAAATAGAGATAGCAAGAACAGAATCTTCTCCTGGAAAGATCTTATTAGCACACAATCAAAACAACTAGTTAAAAAACACTACTTATGGGACATTAGAGCAATATGGAATGAATATCAGACGTATACAGACCTTACCTATAACTTAGCAAATTGTCGCAATGTAGTTTGTCTGGAGAGGTGCTCAGGGGTCATGAAAAAGATGGACATCATGTATTTCTCTTTACAAGTACCATAGCATTGAAGGGAAAAGCTAAATAAGATTTTCTTGTGTTTTTTGGGGGGGGGGGATTCAAGTTTTAAGGTCATCCTAGAATAAAAATACAATATCTGTGGTCTGGAGTGCTATCACAAAAATTTATGATGTCCATTGTTTCAGACAGTAGAAGTATTATATATTTTATTCATGCATATCAGTTTACAGTCAACTAAACTTTAAAAAATGATGCAAATGCAACTTTGCAGTGAAATTGACCCTTCAAAAAATTGGGTTGTAAATCAAAAGAGTCCAAAAATCACTGCAGCATGACCATTTGAACAAACTTGGTTGAGACCCACCCAAGGTAAATTGTCACCAAGTTTGAAGTGAATCTAGCTGGCTGACAGTTTTTTTTTTTTTTTTTTTGAGAAGTCCAGAATGTAATTCTGAATGGAAGGACCACAGATGACTGAGACTCCTATTCCTAAAAGCCCAGTCTAGCAAGTCAGCTGAGCTAAAAGCTGAGAATTTGATTGAACCAGTCAAAAGTACTTTCTACATTTGTATGGGAATAATTTTTTACTTTCTAATGCTTGTCATTTTTTTTTTTTTTTTTTTTTTTTTTTTTGGCAACAGTTAAATATTTCTCAGATTGAAAACTCAAATTTGAAATCTTTAGATCATGCCCCTATTTAAAAATGTGTGCTTGTTAAATATAATAATTTTCAATAAATAAGCCTTGCTATGTACCAGTTACCCCCCCAAAAAATTTGAAAAATGAGATTCAGTTGTTGGAATCTTACAGCCATTTTATTGTTTGTGGTCAAATATACTGTATGTTTGACAGTTTGATACTAATTTAAACCAGACTTATTTTGTTCCAAATTTGTCTTTATGCTGTTATATTTTCTTCAAAAATGAATATGGATCTATGGCAATAAAATATGTGGCAATCCATAGATTTATGTGCAAATTGTGCTCTTTAACTGTTCAGTCAAAAATACATATAAATGCACAATTCATTTTATTTCAGGAAACGTCATGTACAGAGAAGAAGATAGAGATTCTTTTTAATTCAAGAGGCTACTTCAGTGCATATCAGGTATGACGTATACATAGACCAAACTAACAAGTTACAACTACAATGTCAGAAGCCTTTTTTCCCATGAATTAAGGCATGAGACAACAGCTTTCCTCTGTGTGGGTTGGATGGTAAGTGCCCATCCCATGCCAAGGACATCTGTTCACAAGATCTGTGTTAACTTGATGGGTCTCGTCAACAATTCTCATTCACATTGTTTTCGTTCGCATTGCTGTTAAATGTTAAAAAGTATAGACCCATATCTTTTATATGCATTGCGAAGCAGGCCAAGCCTATATTAATCACTCTCCATGGCACAGATGGTGGCATATACTTTCCTACCAACATGTTTGGTGGAGGAAACTGAAGGACTCGGTGAAAACCACTGTGCACAGTCAAAGGGGTAGGAACTCTTCCCACATGCTACCCCGGCTCTGAATTAAAGAGGTGGAAGGCGAGCATGTTGCAGCTCCGCCAACCATGCACCCATTATTTCCCAGCATTACTGTTGAAACTACTGAAAAATATTGAAGCAGATGACATTTGACCAAGAGTCAATTCGGGCCAGTTTAAAGGGTTAAAGCATGCAGTGTATGTAGTTGGCTCACGTCATGAAGTGTGTTTCTGTATTGTACCATGCTGTTCAGTGTTGATGTAAATTTGAGTCATGTGCAAGTTGATATTTGTCACATCACTTTAACAAGAGACCGGTTTCCTGTAGTTTATGCCCACCTGTGGCTTAGTCTGCCATTTCTGTGTTATTTCAGGCCTCAAGACTATTATATGCTTTCGGAATTCCATCTGACAAACTTCGAGTGATTCAAATTTTGGAACCTGTAAGTATGTCTTATTTCAGTCAGTACTCTGGAGTTAGTCACCATTCAACTTTTCACACAGCGTTCTTTACACTGACAATGTATCCTCAAAAGTAGGGACTTTCTTGCAAATGGGAAAAAGTAAAACTGGATGATGAAATAGATAATTGGCAAAAGTTTGTGCAAAACAAATGGCAAAATGGCACCATATTTTTTTGTGGATATGTCATAGTGGATCCTTTCTTTTGGGTTTTTCAAATACTGAAATAGAAACAAAATGTAAATGATATAATTTCACAGCACATATGACAACTGCAATATCAAATATACCAATGACATTAATTGGAATTTTTAAAATAAATGTTTGAAGGGTGAAACTTTCTGCCATCAAAACTATTCAATTGTTTCTTTGCTTCAGACATTTTCCGACCGAATAAATATTTTACCAGTATTAACCTTTCATCAGTTTGCTTTTATTTATCACTGTGTCTGATAAACATCATTTTAAGTTTATCAGTCTGGTGTTAATTTGCTTTAAAGTCTGTATGATCATCTAATTCCTTCCTTTATTTTCTTTTCACAAGCTGCTGGTGGTCATCAAAACAATAATGATATTTAATTTCCTTCATTTTTTTATGTGGATCTTTTCATTTTAAAATATCCATTTCCTTGGGTATGTATACATAGTGTGCTTATACTTCTCCCAGTGATAGTCACATTTTCTGTTTTCAAGTTTAAAGCTCTTGGTTCTGTATTTTTTTTTTTTTTTCTGATCTTGTAAAGTTTCAAAATTTGCAATACAATAAAGTTTCATCAGCAAAGGACCGAGCAAAGGTCACAATGGCAAATAGTAAGTTCGAACGGTTTCAAAAAAAAAAAAAACAATAAAGTTTCATGTGCATCTAGTTCAGTTTGGGGAAGGGTGCCCTTTTTATTTATTTGTATAAATTTGTTATTACAACCATTGATAGCACACATGGATTGAGAGTTTTTGTGTATTCATACTTGTCTTTATGGGTAATTTCAGAGATTATGTCAGATGACTTGCAGTGAAGCAAGGGACATTCTCTGGGCCATCGGTATACAGAATGACAGAGTAGCTGCTCTAGAATGTATCAAAAGGCAAGTGAAGTTACTGACACTCATTATTGTTAATCTGACAGACTCAAATGTGGCTAACTAGCTGTAAATTTCCTTTGTGATTTAGTAAGGCCAATGTGTGTATATTATATAGAGTGATACCTGCTCTAAAGAACACTTTCATGACAGACCACGTTTTCAATATTGCCCTTTCTTGACACTTCAGTTTATTTATCTTATAAATTGACCTGTACTGTTAAACCACCTGGAATAAGAGACCACTTTTTGGTGACAGTTGCGGTGGTCCCAGCTAGCAGGTTCCTCTATACAAGTATAGGTGGAATTATCGCGATGAGCTAAAAAAAATTAATTGGGCAGTACACGAGCATACAGCACAACATAACTAAGGAGTATTTTCTGTTGGTTAAGTGGGAACTTGTAAAAGTGATGTACATGAAGTTTCTGTCCATTAATTCGGGTACTTGTTGAATGAATGATATGGACCAAAGCAACACCACAGTTTATACAAATGTCTCGTATTGTGATTATAGGCTGCTGTGGACAGTAACTGCCACCTGGTGAAGAATATATATGAAGCCCACCTAAACATGTTTAAGAGCATAAAAACTCCCGAACCTGCCCCATACATCCACAAACCCACCAAAACCAGCTGCACATAAAAATGTCAAAGGCTTAGCTTTTATTGATTTCATTGTTAATGAAACCATGTAAATGAGAACTAAAGATGGGTCCTATCAGAGCAACATGCATTTTACTTAAGCAATATATGTCCATGTATAAACCTGGGAACTGTACCCTGTGTACTGTACTGTCTGTGACAATGGATAACCTAGCAACAGTCACAAAGATTATGTGTACAGTGGTCCCTGTCTTAAAAGGCCACTCCAATGAGAGGCCACCTGGCCTGAAAGACCACATCTGACAGGCCACTGCTGCTATCTTTTCCATGTTCTTGTACCTCTGATGAGAGGCCACTTTTGGCCCTGTCTTTGGGTTGGCCTCTCAAGACAGGGACCACTGTATATGCTACAAATCAACACACCACCCCTCTTTGAAACCCACAGAAAAGCCCATAGCACAGTGGAAAATGTGCAAACAGCTCCTGAACAACTATAAAGTTATCACGGCACTAGAACAAAAAGCCAAGCATACTAGTGTGCTGTGTTCCTGTACTGTGTGGGCCCAGAAGACATGAATAATATACAATGGGTTGGAATTCACTGAGGTGGATCCAGAAAATGCAACACCAGCTGGAGACGACCTTCAAACTATCATCAAACAAAAGGACTGAGACAGTCCTGTGCTCAGCTGACCTTGCATGCACAGACTGAAGTCACAGGTTCTGTGAACTTCAGAATGATATTAAGGTCACATTTATTTAAGACTGTCATCATTGTTGCTAATGTAAACATTCCTTTTCCAAATTTTGATAATTTGTTAAAAATTAGAAAATGACAGCACCCCCATGTAGTGAACAAATTTGGTGGAAATCAAGTCCAATTACATCCCCAATATGTCTGAAGAGGATCCAATTTAGGGCACTGGAGAAAAAGCCAAGACAGTGAAAATGCACACCAATTAGCAGAAAAAAATAAATACAGTGCCACCTGTTGAACAAATTCAGGTCTAGAGGTCCCCAGAAGTGTCCTCATGCAAAAAATGATTTGTCAGTTTTGGAAAAAAATTTAAAAGATTTTGCCAAAAAATGAACAAAAACTTTATTAAACTCCAGAATAATGATCTTTAACAAAGGTAAACATATGAATTCAGTGAATCACACATACCATGCCATGGTCATTGCATCACCACTGAAGGTCTGAAAGTAGACAACAAAAAGACCAAAGCAATCACTCACAAGGAAAGCCCAAAAGACGTTGCTGAAGTACAAAGATAACAAGAAAAAAGGGATAAAAAACTTGCGGAGGTGGGGAGGATTTGAACCCAGAATTGTGAGTGCCAGAGTTCAGTATGGTACATTGCCAGGTCTAACAGGATCTGGTCTGTTTTAATCTCCTCATTGCAGCATCTCTATTGTTGACCACCATTGAATTGGGACAGTGAGCATAACATGTCAAGTGTCATTGTCGTAGCATCTGTGAAGATATAGGACCTGTGCTAAGGAAAACTGTTGATTCAGTTCTTTATAATGAAGAACATGGGTGAGTTAAAAGTGAGTACATGTACATGTAATTGTTATGGTCGCTGTATTTCCAGGTATCTGTGTGATTGTCAAGCAAGACATGGAATGGAAAATATACTCAGTTGCTTTCCTTTTGAGCATGACAAACGGCAAGCAATGGGAGTCCTGTACACAGTAAGTATCAAGAAACCTCATTATAAACACACTCAGATATTTGACTCAATGACTCAAGACAATTAAGTTTTCAGCGACTTAAAGCCAAATTCCCTTGCTGCTTGGCTCATTTGTGTGACATATTGGGACATCTGACACAGTTTTCAGGGAGCAGATGGTGCTATTATAATATGATAATGAGGTTTTATTGTAAACACAAGTTATTATACCAGCGTCCCATCACTGGCTGTCACACATCTTTCTTTTCATGGGCGTCATCCGATAATCTAAAATTAGGATTTTTTTTCCTCATCTACATGTCTGCTGTTTTTTAAGTGATTATCAGTTGTTATAAACACATGGCTTTCTGTATAGCTTCATGCTGACATTCACACCAGTAAAGGTACTGTACATTTTAGTAGTGTGTTTTAAAAGTACATGCCTGCATGTGTGTGATCTGGTATTAAGAATGCTAGTAAAAGTACATGTGACTAAGGTATGCCTGTCCAGAAAGAGAAGTGGGAAGGTGGGGAAAGGTATCATGTACACACCACTCAAAATTAAATTGAAATCCCCAGTCACAGATCATAAAACGGTTTTTGAACAGTCCTATATTACAGGTCAAATAAAATTGAAAGGCTTTGTACATATCACTTTATTATAAAAGGCTGATCACACATCAGAGGATACTCCCTTTCTATCCCCATCGCTATCACCACCTGATGCTGAGATAATAATATCATACAAATGAGCCAGTTCATTGAGATGTAAACTTAACAAATATAACCGAGGTCAGACAGTTATGTTAGTATACAGTATGGTGCTGCCACCTATTGGAACTATTGTACACAAAAACCTGTAACTTGATCCGGAGCGGCATGTACGTGGTACATGTACATTCAGATGTCTCTCTCTCGACGAATAAAGCTTAAGGAGAAGCAAGAAGCCTCCATCATTTTTTGCCCAGTTTTGATTAAAAAAAGGCAATACCAAGGTTGAATGGTGACAACCTTGACACCTTGTCCACTTAAATCACCCAAACTTGCCTGCATAAAAATTCTTGTCAACTATGTTTCTACTTAAGTTTTTTGGTGATTAGAAAATATTTTGGATGAAAATAATGAAGAGTCCAATGCCTTTAAGCTTAATAGGTCAACAGCTTTCCTTGGCAGGAGTTTGGTGTAATGCACCAAATCTGCACCAGGAAAACTATTGACCTGGCCTTATTCTGACCAGCAAAATATAAAGTTTATGGAAAGTGAGAAGTATATAGCTACAGGCCTGATGAACAAGTTGCAACTATCGATATTTTTTTTCTCAGCAAATACTCTCTAATCATTTATGTTCCCAAGCATTTGATTCCCTGGGTCTGTTCTCCTGAATTGACCCTGAGTTGGATTCAAAGTCTACTTTAAAGGGATGGTTCAACATTATCATCATTTTTGAATTAGTACTTAGGGTACTAAATTTCATGACACCACCACCCCCACCCCCATTAGTACATTAAAAATGATGATTTTCCAAAAAAAAATCAGAGCAAAATTGCACAAAACAGGCCAAAAATTGACCATCATTTTCAATATTCTGTGAAACCCATTTAACCCCCTCCTCCCCCCCCCCCCCTTGCGTACTGGAAGGACCAATTCAAAAATGATGAAAATGTTGAACCATCCCTGAAAAAAAAAAATCAGCAGCTGTCCTGTGTTCCTTTGCAAGGCGCTCCTGGGAAATTAATTTTTCAGGAGCGCTTTGTGGACTGTGGTAGGACAAGTAAAAACCTGCCCTTCATCTTGCCACTGCTTCTGAGCTCATCTGAATTACTATAATTATTACAGTGAAAGCTCATTATAATGACACTTGGATATCTGACATATTCAATATAATGACAAAAATTTTCATGTGAAAAAGTTTATTTTCATTGTTACTTGATTCATTTATCGGACACACTCAGTTATCTCGCACATTTCCTACAGAACAGATGGTGTCATTAAAACGAGTTTTCACTGTATAACTATTTCAGATTTATGTTCCACGTAAAAATAAAAAAATCATTCAAATACCAGCACGCCTGATGTTCCTGGGAATATAACAATGTCTTAGGTCAACCACATTCCATGGTTTGCCAGAGCTGTCCAAAGTGAGAAATGCTGGAGAAAAATGTAAAATGCCTGCAGCAAATTGTATTTTTGGTCTCTCATCTGGGGCCTACCCAAGGCCCGCAGTAGGGTTATCGGGCAGTGCCCTGGTGGGGGCCCAGAGGGGGCCCAAAAGGGCAAAGCCCCATGAAGCTCATGAAACGTGATGAAATTCAGAGCTTCAGATAAGCTATTCTGGCAACAATTTTGAGACACTTATATCCCGTTTTAGCTGAAAAAGTGATATACAACAAGGAAATCAAGTACCTAAACAAAAATGCCAACCTACATTTGCTTATATGTTATTACGGCAAAAAACTCATCTTTTGAAATCTGTTGTCGCAATATTGGAAGTCTCTGCGCAATTTTTTTCTTGCAAAAATGTGACAGTTGGACAGCCCTGTTTCCTTTGGGTGTGCTGGGCCCAAAGTGCATTAAGGAAAGCTGTTGTGTTGGCCAGTCTGTAGCCTGACCAGGACAGGGCCAAAGAGGAGACAATGACAACATTGAGCCTGTGTATTTTGTACATCTTAGGTCAGGTCAGACGTCGTGGATGCAGTACCAGCAGGGGGTCACCAAGGTTATGCCGCATTAGGAGGACTTTACACACAGTGTCGCCCCTTGGTGCCACATCTTTATGGTAACATCCAAATTCAGGAGCAGTACCGCCCGGTGAGTTGATTTGTTTTGTCTCATGATATTGTTTTCTGTCACATTTTGATTCCAAGATAATGACAATAATCACGGTGAGCCTAGGATTTAATTTCTTGAGACAGTAATAACTGGTCATATTTAGCTCGGCGGAGCATGTCAGTCCTCAGTCATTTGTCTGTAATTCACATTTTTTTAACTTTTCACGAATCATTTAAAACTTGGGGGGGATGTACCTTGAGTAGAGCGACTCTTTACCAGATTTGTTCATATGGTCATGGTCAAGTGCTTAATTGTACACCAGGTGGCACTGTGATTTTGTCATGCACTTCTGTGTGTTAATGCATTTGTAGGAAAAGCGAAGATAACAAACCTGGGTGTTACCATGAAATTTCATTCTGCAAAGTTTCAATCTTGTAAGCCAAATATTAAACAAAAACAAAAAAAAGGGAATAATGTAACAATTAGACTCTTCCACTTGATGCGTGTTTTTTATTTAAAATGGCCCAATCTTTCTATTTTTTGTCACATGCTTAATCTGTAGGCCTGTATGTATGTATGTATGTATGTATGTATGTATGTATGTATGTATGTATGTATGTATGTATGTATTTATGTATGTATGTATATGTATATGTATATGTATATATATATGTATATGTGTATGTATGTATGTATGTATGTATAATGTATATATATATATATATATATATATATATATATATATATATATATATATATATATATATATATATATATATATATATATATATATATATATATATATATTACACATATATATTTATCTTTATGGGTCAGAAATAGAACTGAAGGCAGTGGAACCAGTTGAAGACAGTGCTCCTTGAAGTGATGGGCTCTGCCTGGGCCAGCTTAAAGTGCTATATAGTTTTACATGTTACTCTAAGTGTAGCATGGTCTCGTATGCGGGCAGCATGTGATTCCACAGTTAAAGTTACTAAGTACCACAAAAGCTGCAAAACTTGACAGCAAGGGAAAGCCTGTAAAGTTTTATGGAATCAATAGAAAACCCCATTAGAAGCTGCATCATGACTTGATGATGTTTGAATCTGGGAGAAAAAGTCATGTTTGAAGACTGTGCAAGTCTTATCCCAAAGACCAATAGGGGTATAGATAACATTTCTCCAATACCTTCTTTCTGATGACAAGAGGCAATTCTCAATTGGGAGCCTCACGGTCAATGTTACACAGCTGATACACCATTAAAATTATTATCATTCAGCAGAACTCATAAGTCCTTATATCCTTCCATAGCTTAGCCGTTCATCAGCGATTGAAGGTCCTACAGGGAATCAAATATTGTATAAAAAATGATGACTGTTTGTTGAGTAAAATGAAGAGTTTTTGTTAGTTTTAAAGGGACCCTTATCAGCATGTTCATCATAAAACAAAACTAAAGATGACTTTTACCACAAACGCAGGGCAAGGGCAAGATAGAAGTGCCAGTGACGGCCAATGCAGGGGTTCTGCCCTCCATGTACACCGGCCATCCCTCCTATGCCTACCCCAGAGGTCGGGATTATGCTGAGGATCGAGGCTACCCAGGAGCCCAGGATATGTACCCAGGAGAACCAACTGTGCAGATGACCTATCCAGCTGGAGCACCAATTATAGGTCAACACCAGGGGGCACCAGCCCCCACAGGTTTTCCAGGACTCTCTGCATGAGGCTGTAAAACTTTTTTTCAAATCAAATGCATTTCCTCAATCATATATTACATATATAAATACATGTGCATACATTATTGTCTGTATACGCAGAATGACTACTGTGGTGGAGCTGGAATACATGAGCACAGTTCTTGCTCTCAATTTTAAAGAGACATGAACACAGACCCGAGGCAACTGGTGGGTCATAATATAGTCCTTGCATTCTAAGTAAGTTCTGTCGAAGTGATTTGTCAAAAATTAAAACGTATTTTCAATACATTCAGATGTCTCATGTTAAAATGAATCAAAAACTGAGTGCACCATTTTTTGATGAATTTGAGCAGTAATTAATAGTTTGAATGTGAAATGTCGAAAACCTAACAAGATATTTATGTGTCTCAGGTCAACACCTTTCCTTGGCATAGTGCTTAGTGGCCAACCCTGCCAAGGGTAGGTATAAACTAAGCTGTGATTCAAGGGAGAAAAGTCCATATGTCAAAACATTCTCCTCATTAGCCTCTTCATTGTACATAGTGGAATCGCCAATTAAGATCACCTACAGAAAGAGACATTTCTATATTAAGACCACCAATTTACCCTTTGTCGTTCATCAAATTACAACCTCCATTAAAACCACTCCCCTATTGAGACCACATTTTCTCAGTCCCTTAGGTGGTCTTAATAGGGAAATTCCACTGCATATGCTAAAATCAATGTGCCTCCAGTGGCTCAAACTACAGCAGATGTTGCCACTGAAAACTGTCCCCACCAACAACACGTGGTTTTATGAAACACATTGTGAAAAGGCAGTACCAAGAAAAGATATATAGTCTGTCTCAAGAGGTGGTCTTTTAACTCTCTCAGTGCCAATCACGTCTTAAGTCGATCTACTTAAGTCAGACAAGTTTGAATTATCATTAGGATCCCAGATTCCTATTCCTCGTAAAAAGACCTTTCATTCAAGTACCAGCATGCCTATAGTTCCAGGGAGAATAGACCAGGTCAACAGCTTTTCTCAGCAGGCATTGGGCGCAATGCGCTCTGATAAAAGCTGTTGACCCAGTTCAAAATTTGCCACTGAAAGGGTTCAAAGAGGTACCATTGTATAGACATCATCCTACATTGTCTTGAATTGGAGGCCCATACACCAATGTGGATGGAACGTGGGCTGACCCTGTCATTGAAGGGCCACAGCTGACCAAACGTACCTTAAAAGAGTGATAATGATAAACACACTGCAAGAAGTAGGACCAAGTATCAGTTGGAATAGTGTGGTATATATTATATAATATAATATTTATATAAATATATATATACACTGTATATGTATGTATATGAAAATAAATTTTGTAAACAGCATTACTGTGATAAGTCGATACAATGTGTGATGTACTTAATGATATATTTCTAGGAACTTTCACTTTTTTTTTCCCATAGCTTGCCACAGGTCAACAGTTTTCCTTTGGGTGGCATGTGTGCAAAATGTCCAACCCACCTGGAAAAAAAAACTGTTGATTCAATCTTAATTCAAGGGGCCAAGGGTTAACAGATTATTCCTTCCTGCCATATTTGGTACATCATTGACCTGTTCAGTTGACAATACAGGAATGATTTATCTATGTGACTCCATACAGATATACAGTGTACAGTGGTCCCCCTCTTATAAGGCCATCCCAAAATGCGCCACAGATGTGGCCTTATAAGAGGGATGTCCTCTCTTGTGAGGGAGAATAAAATGAAAATAGGCTACGCATACTAGATACATGATGCCTTCATAGAGGGGGTGGCCTTAGAAGAGGGGCACCACTGTACTAGTATTTGTTGATATTAATATGCAAAGTTCACTTTTGTTTACTTGTGGTATTCACTGTTTTTAGTCACCTTTTTGTGTGAATGCAATTACTATCAGTAGGTTTCACAGTGTGGAAGCCCCATCATGCACTGTCAATTTGTGTAATTTTCTGTATTTTTATTTTAGCTTATTTTGCTGATGGTACATAACTACGAAAATGAGATCAGAATAGAATATATTTTACATAGGTTTAATTGGAACTCCGTTCAAAATGGTGAAATGAAAACAGTTCAATAAATGCCTGCAATGCAGAAACAAAACAAACAAAACAAAAAAAAACGTGAAAATGTATACATGTACCTGTTAAAATGTACATACATGGCTTTGCTTTGCTCTCTACTCAAGTTCATTGTTAGTTTTGCCATTTACATAATAGAAGCAGAACCAAATATTAGAAATCTAGATGGCAGAATTTGTTCAAATCTGACGATGTGTAAACTGGAGATAAGATCCTGCCCGAGTGCTTTATGATCAACACAGACAATGCCAAATTTAACATTATTGTTATCCTGTTTGTGGCAACCCGTGTGTGGAGTGTTAATTGTAACTTGTTTGCATATGTGTTATGGTAGTAATAAATGCATTTAGTGCATGTTCTGTAGTCCTGTCATGCCCATACCATATCAGGGGGTGGGTAAGGAAGCCCCTAGTACACTGGTACAAGTACATGTAATTATTTTGGCCTAGTGCAAGGTACAGAAAGTAGGAAAAGGTACAAATAATGGTTGGTACGAAGTAGGGAAATTAAAAAGGCTTTCAGTATGTAAGTATGGCAAATAAAAATTCCCAGTACACCAGTATGGAAACCCCCTTAACCCCCCCCCCCCCCCATATCAATCAACATGCCCTCCACAGACCCACTCTCTTCTCTTTATGGCAGTCAGTCTGTGAAACAGGCAATTAGTCTCCTCGTTACAACATCCACAGCTACAGGTCACCATGAATATGGTGGTCACGAGGTTGTCAGTAAGGGTCCTGATACACTTCAAAATGGTAACTGTTTTAAGAATGTGTTGGGTTTTTTTAGTGCACACAACTGTATAAAATCATGAATATCTAAATTTATCAGAAATGTACAGCATAGGAGTAGGACCAGGCTATACTGAGGCAGGTATATGAATATGCAATATTAATGTGCCTTTGGTTCAGAGGACTCTTACTTGTGAGAGTGTTATTGAAATAAAATATTTATGATAAAATTCGCAAGTGTGGTACATGGAGGTTTTGTTTTTCTAGACGTAATTGTCTCTGGTAAAACAATGAATGAAGCTTTTTCTTTTCTGTCTGGCTTCTAACATCCTATTTTCTGTCAGCAAGAGAGGGTTGGTGGCATCCACACATCCAACAGGGTTCATACTACTTGTCAGCTTTCTAATTCAAGGACTTGTCCACGGACTTTTCAGGACTTTTTCTTCCAAACTTCAAGGACTTTCCAACTTGAACGATTTTCCTTTTTGGTGTCTCACTGATGTTTGTTTTGGGTTTCTACAGGAGGTGATTGGGCTGACCCAACTGTTAGAGGAAAATGTACTGGTGGTCTTTTAACCCTTTCCCCCTTGAATTAAGAATAAGTCAACAGCTTTCCTTGGCAAAGGTTGGGTACTAAGTGCCCAACCCATGCCAAGGAAAGCTGTTGACCTGGGGCATGTGATCTTGATAAGTCTCATGTACATTTCTCAGTCAAATTGTTTTTCATAACTGTTGAAATTAGTTCAAAATACTGAAGCAGACGACATTTGACCACCAGCCGGTTTTGGCCGGTTTGAGGGGGAAAGGGTTAAAATTCAAGGCCTTTTCAAGGCAACCTTGACTCTCAAGGTTTACAAGGCCTTAAAAATGCGAATTTAGGGACTTTCAAGGACCTGTGTGAACCCTGTATCTGCATTGGTTTGTCAATATACAGCCTCATGCAGTTGTGATCTCTGTTGATCACCATGGTGGGTGTCAGGTCACCACAGCAGACTGGGGCAGTGTGGCTAACACTAGGTAACACCACAAGCTGGCCATGGGGAAAACGTTTACACCGGCAAGGCCATTATCAGCCAAGCAGAACTGAGTCAAGAATAATATTAATGAGGATTGTAGGCTGTTAAGCAATTAAGTATTTCTTCCATGCTTTTGGTTAAGAGAGTCACGGCATCATGTTTGTGGTCTCCAGCACATCCTGATCAAGTCATGTGGCCTAGGGGTGTGGCCCCTTTCCAAGAAAGATGTGATGTATGCAAGGATCCAAAGGGTACACATAAAACTCCTATAAAAGGGCCACAGCCAGACTCTTCTACAGTGATGGGCAGCTTGGTTTACACACATTTATTTCAGAATATAATTGGGGTACAGGCAATGCCTATATTAGGGGTACCTTGGTATGGTGTATGTGAAAACTAACTGTCCACTGATATGCGATATTGCATATGCATACTTCTTGCCCGGAATATGCAAATTCATATTTGTGTCAGTTGGAAGTGCCACGTTGATTCATGAAAAATGCCAAACATGATAACGATAAATACACAAATTGTCCGACCATGCACTGTCCATTTGAGCAATCCCCAACTAGAGTGCTCCCCCTTATCAGACCTCCCTCTGATAGCCCTCCTAAGGTAGATCCCGTCTCAGATTTAGGGTAAAGGTCACCACGATGGAATCGCTACTTTTCTCTCAGGATTGTCAGCAGTCAAATATTAAGTCCTGACTCAAATAATACCCCCGAAGTTGCATATGGAAAATAATATAAAATTCACACACCTGCCCTATGACTTAATCTCTATGTAGAATATTAAATTCCTACCTCAAACAATTCTCGATTGATAGACAGACAGACAGACATATATATAGATCAATCTTTATTTATCGCCGGACAGTACAAAATGATAACCTGAGCAGCTAAGGCTCTTTACCGACACACAACTGTGAAATGTAAAAGCATGTTCCAGGCTGCATAAAATTAAACAAGGTACCGATAATAACACAGGAGAAGTCGTACATACATTGTAACCTCATCGCACGAGAGAAAACATCATTACTCAAATTATGCACTTGAGCAGAAGTTACATCTGTACTGTGAGCTGTCCCACCTGCTACATATTGTTTAAAAAATCATTAACTCTTTCAGTGCCAATCACGACTAAAGTCGTTCTACTTTCATCAAACTAGTCTGAAGCCAGATTATCCCGGGTCACCAGCTTTTCTCAACATGCATTGGGCGCATTATATGCCCTGAGAAAAGCTATTGACAGTCCAAAATTTGGAACTTAAAAGAGTTAAAACTCATCTGGTCTCTAAAATGCTGTGGTAATCCATTCCAAATTTTAGCTACCAGATAATGAAGACTGTGTAGACCATATTACGTGGTTCAAACCTTTGGGATAGCCATTGTATTTTTGTTTCTTAGATTTCTCACATGTAGCTTCGCTTCAAAAATATTGTGCAAGATACTCTGGTCCCATCTTGTTCACAGACATATAAACTAATTGTGCCAAAGCACACAGCCTAAGCGTAGTTAAAGATGACATCTCAGCTTTTGACAGCAGTTCATTGTAAGTTACTTGTTCCTTAATAGGAACATCTGAAGGAGTACCAAAAACAAATTTCAAAGCCCTTTTTTGGATCCTTCCATTTTGTTTATGTTTCTGGCTCCACAGAAATGCCACACTAAAGGACAACAGTTGAAATTTTAAACAATGTTTTATATACATGTATAATCATTTTGGTTTTTTCATCCAACAAGTGACTTAAACAACAAAGTACATTTAGCTGTCTAGCAGCTTTTTTACAGAGAGTAGGGGCATCTTTGTCAAAAGTAAGTTTGTCTGTCATCAATGGTAATACTGAGTAACTACTTCTTCCTGAAATTCAGTATTTGTATCATATTGATTACAATGTATAGTGGAGTTGCCTGATTTATTATTAGGACCAAGATGGATGGCCTGAAACTTACTCGGATTTGTCTGCATCTAGTTCACCGTAAACCACTGTACACATTCCATGGTCTTACTTTGCAAATGGTGTACAATGTTTGCGTTATCTTTGAGCTTGACACTGATTAAGTTATCGTCAGCATGATTGTATACAGTCCATTCTTTGACACACGTATATATCATTTACAAACAGACTGAACATTGCCAGACTCAAATTCAACATTTGAGGTACACCTTTTGTAATAGGCTGCCAGGTACTATGAATATGTCCAATTTTCACCTGTCACCATCTTTCTGACAGATAGCTTTTTAGCAATTTTACAGATGCTGTTTCCATACCATCAGCTTTCAGTTTAGCAAGGAGCAGACTATGACATGTTAGAGGAAATTCATCAAATGCCCTTGACAAATCCATCAGTATAGCACCTATGTGGTATCTCCAATCTTCAGTCAGTTTAATACGCATTGTATTACGACTACATAAAGTGCCTTCCTGTAAGCTGATATTTTTGGGTTGTGACAGTCTCACAGAAAGACTCTTACTAGCTATTCAGCAAATATACCCTCAAAAAGTTTTGATAAGACCATGGAACATTTATAAGACTGGGAAGGGGAAGGGCCAGAGGTTTGGCTGAGGCTTTCAAAGCTTTGGCTGGAATGTTGTCATACCCAGTTGCCTTTTTTTGTCTTTAGCACCTTAAGTTTTTGCATAAACCTGTTTCTCTGATGATCTTGTAATCAAATGTAACAAGGCAGCCTTGTGATCTTGGAATAACCACTCATTTAATGCCAACCTTTAATATCCTTGGCAAAATTTTGTCTCCGGAAATCACAGATTCTGACAAACAGCCTGACAAAGGTCCGAGGTCGCTTACCATACATTCTTAACTTATTAGCAAAAGGGAATAATTAGGTACATGTACACAGAGGCAGCAGAAGATGGCCCACTATGCAAGTTCCCTTTGGCATGACAAAGTCATCAGGCTACACATAATTTCTGTGAAATGGCCTGGAAGAAATACTATGGACCAAAGTAAAGATGATCATCATCATCATCATCATCATCATCATCATCATCATCATCATCATCATCATCATCATCATCATCATCATCATCATCATCATCATCATCATCATCATCATCATCATCATCATCATCATCATCATCATCATCATCATCACATCTGCATTTTGTATGTCGGGGATAAAAAGTTAACTATTTTCTGCAGCATTTTCTCAAGCAGCATATGACAGGTGACTTTTTTTAAGCATGAAGTTGTGACTCTTTCGCTCAAATATTCAACCATTACGCAGTTATCTTCCCTGATATTGTACACAAAAACCAAAATTTAGGACTTGAAAGAGCAAATATATCAACAAGCTTGTCATGTTGCAACAACAAAAGTTGCATGAAACTGGAAAATAGCAGGCTTGAGGTACAACAATCTTTTCTCTTTTCTTCTTGTCTTAATCATTCAGTCCACATTCCACGGGCTCAGCAATTCACGTGCCATTGCCTGGGACAAGTCAGATTTTATGTCGAACAACTTAAAATTAAGAAGTACTTGCCCAGTTGGGCAACCATTTTTTTTTTTTGCTGGGCAAACTCTATTAGCTTTGAAAGTTCTGATGACCCAGTTACACGTTTTGTTTGTTTACAATGCTGGCCAGGTGGGTGGGAGAAGGTGATGATAATCCGTTGTCATAAGTGTTTAATGTCACAGCACTGTGTGCATGCTGAAGAACTACAGGGGGTCTAGTCGTGGTATGTTGGCGATTACTGCAGTCCGTGTGAACACACTAATGTGCATGGTACACCAATAGGTGATAAAAATCCCTAAGGCCTTAGTTTTTTTATTAGTTGGATTACAAGAGTTTTTTGATAAATCAAAAAGTAGGTGGTAGGAATAAAAATAAAAATAAAATTTGACTTTGGACTGTTTTTTTTTTAAATTGGAATTAAAAATGAGAAGGTAGGCGTGTGAAATAAAAAGAAAAAAGAAAACAAAATTTGATTTTTTGATTTCCACATATCAGTTTGTTACTAATCATTTCAGGTCCACATTTGACATACAATTTAAACCACAAGGCGGGCTCACTTGTCTCCCCACTTGAACTTAACATGTTGCCATTGTTGGTTGGTATGATTCTCGGATCTGCCAATGCGTCATAAGCTGCTTATCAGCTGACTGCTGTTGTTCTGCAAATGAGCGGGCCCTGTGAAAACACGTTCCACATCGCATATAGTCCCATGTAAAATTAGACATTTTTATCCAAAATTATATCCATATTGTCGACCGCAAATCAACAAAATAACTCTGAAGGCAGCATCATTTTGCCGAATTCTACTACTGAATAAAAAACTGGGAGAGATTTTGACGATCATAACTTGGGGTTTTAACGCTGGTTTTTGGGTAACGCTCAGCATACATTGAATGGGTATCCACAGACGCTTTCAGGGAGATTCACCGAGTAACGCGTACATGTAAACTAAGATTTCCGGATGTGCAGATCCAAGAATTCACGATTTTTTAATAGCATTCCTTGACCCGCACCATTTTTCAACTCCGCCATGTTTTCAGTATTGCACGGTGCACATGATCAAACCTCATTACCACTTCCGCTTCACACGATGCGCAGATCGTCAATGCGCATTTTTCACCATGTCCCATCCCGTTTGAAACTAGAAGTTATAAATACGGAAACCGTAGATATTTTATCATTTTTCTTGCTTCTGTTTGGTAGTAAGTACGATAATTTGTCAAACTTTCTGTACATTTGTGGAGAGAATTATACTTTACTGCTGTTTTTTTAATTTTTACACACAGTCTCGGCAAAAGTCAGCGGATTATTTAAAAATAAAGAGTGAAAAATATGTCTTTTATCTTTATTTGCATTTGGCGATTTTCAAGTGCGGCGGTCTTGTAATCCAACTAATAAAAACACCAAGGCCTAATCAGTAAAAATTCCAGGTTTAAACATTTATTTGGTCAGCAGTTGTGTTCATCAGGACTTGACATCAATGGTACTGACAATTATTGGCTCACGGAGTGGGGTCACAGCAACTCACCGTCAGTCTGATCTTCCCCAACGATGTCAAAGCATCATCAAAAATATTAAAATTTGCATGGCAAATTCTTCTGCAAATTAACATCAAATGCCATTTATTGGTGGGTTCTAACAGTGTTGGAAAAAATAAAGATCATGAAAAGGTGCCGTGAGATGACTTCCCGGGCAAAAAAAACCCACACAACTGCCAGTCACAGGCAAGTGACAGCATGGAATGGATCTGCAGTGAACTGAGCTTCATGGTGGGATCCACTCTCATGGACTGATTTGGGACACATTCAGCATTTCCCTCTATCCCTTTACCTTTCCTATTTGCCTAGGACTCCAGATAGTTGTTGCTATAAACACTGGAATCTTTATTTTCCCATGCTGCAATATCAACAAAGCTTCCTGTTTGTGTGCTCCCTACATAACTTACGGCAGATTCACACATGTTCCCTGTGCGGAAGCCATGATGAACACATTGTAACACGAGCAGTGATTGGCTCATTTTTGCATGCGACTCAATTGACCAGTCGGGTGATGTGTTGTACATCAGACCACATGGCCAAAGCAGCTGCTTGTGTACAGGTGCAGGAAAGATGAGAACGCTGTGCACACTTGATTTCCGATTTGATATATGAAAATTTTTCATTTGAATTTGAATTAAGCACACTGTTTATTGCAAGGAACTTGTCAATACGGTACACGCAAATTTACTACAATGTACCGATAGCATTCATGGCAGGTACGCAAATGATATGCATCCCATTATGGCATCAGAGACAACGAGAAAGAGGATCCCGAAACCAATGCAACTATTTAATCGTTATTAAATTTTTCCCAAGATACCAACTCCTATAGTCCCAGAAATTATGCTGTATTTGTCATCTTAAGTCACCCTATGAAAATAGCTTACTTTTTCAGTTTGTATTTTTAATATGTTTTATATTATTTATGCCAGTTTCACTGTTACAACTGTTGTAGCTAGAATGGTAAAATTTGACATATTTTTTGCGAATTTGCAAGCAGCAAATAAAATTTAGAGTGAATGGTTTGTCTAGGCCTTTGTCTATGGATTGATGAAAAAAACTTTAGTTTATAGTATCAAGTTATATTCAGACAAGTGGATTTTGAAATCTACTTGCCCTGCGGACAAGTGATTTTTTTAAAAATTGTCAACCCCGGATTCCATCAGACTTTACAAGGATAAACATCTTTACACTGACAAGGTAAAGTGAACAGATGATATGCCAAGCAGGCTTAGAACAATCTGTTTCGACTGCATGTTGATTCAGCACTTCACTTTGATGCAGACCCTTTATGGAAAAATTCTTCTGCCATTTTCTGAGCTGCCTTTTTAATCTTTTTGGATGAAACTTCAATTGCTTCCTTTTTCGCAACGATCTCTGCATGCCGGAGCCAAAAGTCCTTTGTACGACTAAAATAATCCGCATCACTCTCATCTGCAGTCACAGGGGGTGGATCTTCCTCCATTTTTTCATCTGGAATTAAATAATAACATACCCCATATATTTTGCCAAATTATGAGTAAAAATATCATGCAAAGCACTAAATACCCTTCAGTCGCAAAGGAAGCGCTGGAGGGTCCAATCATATTACTGACTAGAATTAGTGATTTTACAGGGCATCTATATTGAATGATGTTTTTTAAAACAAAAATGGTACACAGAAAAAGTTTACAGTATAAGAAACACTTGCAAAGGAGGTGAATACATTGTGTTTGGGACTTGAGGATTTTAGTGGGGTGCTCTTTCAAAAAACAGGGTCCCCTCCCATTGTATATATAGGTAATTACTATTATCAGCTTATGGATGGAGCCATCTGTGTAAATGAGCCCAGTCAAATATACGTGATTAATTACTTGCATCACACGTATGTCTGGGGACATTTTTAGCTAACCATCAAGTGGTATTATGCAGAAGCCATGTGCATGTGTGCTAGCATTTGAGCCTGTAGCTGTGGTACTGAGCAGACCTCATTTCCTACCTATTGGCAAAAGCCACACTGCATACATATGTGCCCAACTTGGTAACTGTCTAGTTACTTGTTGGTTTTTCTTTTTATAAACACTAGGCAAATAATCCATATATATGAAACAACTGCCCTTCATATAGTAATATACAACGATATACATCATTGGACAGGCCTTCTGCACTGTAACTTACAAATATTCACCAAGCCAATATCAGCACTGAATTGAACTTAAATGACATTTCAATGCTTTCGTTGCACTTGAACCTCTATCCTGCTCATGATGAACTGATCTGTATCTAAGCATTTATAGTGATGTTTACGTGGTATGACTGGTATTCAATCATGATGTGTACAGTAAAGCAGGTTCCTCCTCGAGTTGCTTGACTCACCTTCTTCACTGTCCTCACTGTCCTCGTCCTCACTGTCCTCGCCACCAACAGCAGCATCAGCTTTGTCGGAATCCCCTTCGTCCTCGTCAGAGGAGCTGTCCGAGTCGTGCCACTCCTACAATATAAACACTCTTCGTCTTACTTTTCAAAAAAGATCTGTATATTTTCAACCACTTTTATCATTCTCACTTTTTTCCAAAAGAAGTTTAAGAATTCATGGTTCACATTTAATTTTCTCGGTCAAGATGAGTACAGGTGAACCTACCAATATAGCTTTCATACTTATAAAACCCTTTCCCCCTGACCTAGCCTAAACCCCCAGTGGTCAAAGGCCATCTGCTTCAACGTTTTCACCTTGAAGACTGTGACAGTCCTGTGACCTATATAGTATGATGGTCACTTTCTATAACACCATCATTACTGCTTGCAATATCCAAGTGTCACACACTCATAGTGTTGCAGTTACCATTTTTTAGATGAAAAGTGACAAGATCCATCATTACCAAGATGTAAGCCAATATGTTAGTTCATCTCCAGGTCACTCAAGGTCAAAATTGACAACCAAAACAAAAACAAAAAACAAGAGGATCATGAAAGTCCTGTGCTCAGTTTACCTTACAATCACACACAAACTGAAGTGGTCCTGTGAACTCTGGAGAATTATATCAAGGTCGCCTTTGTTTAAGTCCATCATGACTGTTGTTAACATGTATATGTCCCATTAACAATTTTTCCTAATACAGATTATTTGTTTAAAATCGGACAATGAATGTAGGTTCATTTCCAATCAGCTTGAATAAGAACCAACTTACAGTTTGGCACAAGAGGTCAAAGCAATGCAAGAAGGCATTTAAAAAATTGCCATGCCACCTACTGGACCATTCAAGTCTAGGGGTCCCCAGAAATGTCCAAATGCAATTTCAAAGGAATTGGTCTAACGTTTTACCCAAAAATGCACACAACCGGAGTGTCAGCTGACACGGACAGTCAACCTACAGGTACAATAGGTCACACCCTGGTTTAGGTATGCAGAATTGCTCTTCTACAATTTTGAAGCAACTGGCCATGCAGTTTTGCAGAACAAGACCTTAACATTTTGTCCGATAAATAAGCCAAAAATACTGCCATAGTTTTTTCCCAATATGCAAAGCCCTGGGAGAAAAACTGGGGGTTACTTTTACCTGTGACGCTGCATCATCCGACCGCAGAACATTCCACTGGTCCAGCTTATGTAGATCTAAAGAGTACATATCCTGCAAGGTCACCTGCTTGTCTCCCTCCTCAAACATGCCTCCATAAAGGTACAGCACCCCATGCTTCACTGCCATTAATGTGTTCATTCTGGCACATGGCACAAAGGCCTCATCACAGACCTTGGCTAAATTATCCCTCCCTCCCCTGTCTGCAGAGTGACTTTGCCCTGGGATAGGGTCCCCTACTGTCACTTTAAATATATCATCATCACCAGATGATGTCTGTGGACCAACAGTAACTTTGAATATACTGTCTTCTGGTTTTGAGTCTGGAACATGATCGTTCTGTTTGTCCACCTCACATTCTGTCCTTGCGGGGCCAGATTCAACTTTCAGGCCCTCCATTTCCTCTGCAGTTTCCTCAACCACTTCCATATCACAGCAATCCTCTGAGTCCTTCTCATCTGTTTCTTCCGCTTCTTTCTGCTCCTCGTTCTTTTCCTTCTGTTTTCTTCTCCGTCTCAATTCCCTCTGCTCCCGCTTTCCTCTAAAAAAAAAATCAACTTTCTTGAAATAATGGACAAAACATGTAATCTCACTATTACATGCAAGTTTAGTTCTCTGCTTGTATGATTTGTTCACATCCCTTCTTATCTCATTTTTTCCAAGACTGCATTTATTTTTGTTTTCAATTTATTGTCATAAGATTAACTACAATGATATATTCGTATGATTACAAATTATTGTGACAGGGACTGAAACCCAAATGGGCTCATGTACCACTTAACATTCAAACAAAAGTTCTACTATACAATGAGACTAGTCAATAATTGATTCAATAAAAGAAGATATACAGTGGGGCATAACGCACATCGTGTACATTTAATAATTGCTTACAAAACATCATTCTTTCAACAAAATAATTGATGAAAAGCCAGGCTTATCAACATCCCTTAAATTGTCGCACCTGAACAGCTAGATAGATGATAAATTTATTGAGCAGTGTTTCCATTAACCCCCAAATTGGGGTATATTACCCTTTCAAAACCTTTAATACCCTGTGAGAAAATTCTAAAGGGCCACAAGTCTTGTTTATTTACTGGTAAAATTGGCAAAAATCTACTTTTTTCCCCTGAATTTCCCTTCTTGTGACACCCTGAAAAAATTCATAATGAAAACACTGTATTGAGGATAGTAAAAGTGTTCCTGGTTCAACAGATGACTAGTCCATACTGTGAAACATAAAGAGAACACCACTATTCAATAAATGTAAATCTCCATGCAGGTATCTATTGTATCATCAAAAATACAATTTAGCAGATACATGCATGTTGCAGGCTCTGGAAGCCTGTCACAGGATCTGCACTGACACCATGAGAAATACCAAAAGGACAATATGAATGTTATCCAGTGTCATTTGCCACAATTAACATTTGTGTACTTTGAAGTTTGTACTTTTTATTTTTAACCTTTGGTTATCTGATACATTTGTAACAATTTGGAATTTCAAAACTTCTGAAAAATTAACGGTCTGGATGTTTTCCCATAGAGAATCCTTCTCTGTGGGAAAAAAAAATTGAAAAGCGGTTACCATGGTTATGTGTACACGAACTTACTTTAAGACCACTTCGTGCCATTTGCCTTGGCCCAATTCAAGAGTATACATCTCATTATAGAAGACTCCAGTCACCTCCTCCTCACTGTCCTCCTGAAAATATCACAACAAAAAAAGTCAGAGACATTACTGACAGGTGTATATGTGCCATAGTATCTGTTAACACCACCCCCCCCCCCCCAAAAAAAAGTGCTATCTCATTAACAACTGAGATTCAATTTACGTATCATTGTCCAAAAACTTCCTAAATGCCCTGGGTATTTAATAGGAATAATACAGCATTTGAAACCACAGGTATTTCATACGCATTATACAGTATTTGCTGCGTTGGGTACCTAATGGGAATAATACAGTATTTGATACTATGGGTACCTAATAGGAATAATACAGTATTTGATTCTATGGGTACCAAATAGAAAATGTTTAGCCTTGAAAAAGGCTTTGGGGTTATGTGTTATGACCATGATGTGATGTGATCTAAAATCCATCAAAGTCCTCTTCTGATGTGTCACCCAGGTAATCTTTCACAAACGCCTGTCGCCGATCTTGACTTGCGAAGTAACTGTAGACATCTTCAAAGGAAGAGTCTGCTTCTAAATCACTTTCCGAACTTGACTGGTCGCCCTGCCACAATGCGTCATCTTCCGTGCCGTCCAGCTTGTTCGATATTCCAGTCTTAGTGAAGGACTTGATCACTGTCTCCATCTTCACGCTGGTTCAAGCCTCCAAAATCCAGCCACCAACAAGCGCAATGGAAGGCCTCTTGATGTTGCCGGCTGGGGTGTGCGCCTTCTCGCTGTTCAACATCCAGTTGTACCAGAAGGCTCTCATGGCGTCTTTAAAGGGCTTGTTGACACATCTGGCGGCTGGATTACAGATGTAAGGCTGCCAGGAATAAAGACCAAGTCTGTCTTGTAGTCCTCGGCGACGCTCTTCTTTATCTCCACAACAAGATGCACCGAGAACTGATCATAGACTAGCATTGCTCGTTTCTTCAGTAGGGCTCCCGGTCTTTTTCCCAACACCTCTCGCAGCCAAATCTTCATTTAGCCTCATTTCGCGGGTAATTACCATGATAGGAATAATACAGTATTTGATGCTATGGGTACCAAAGAGAATAATACAGTATTTGATGCTACCGGTAGCTAATAGGAATAATACAGTATTCACACATCTAGGTTCACACAAATCGTACAATCAAATGTTTGCTTCAGGTATTGTGAAAGTGTATGTATGAGAGAGCAGATGGCAGTTTTCTAAAATACTGGCCACACTTCCCTGTCAACTTTTCTACCACAGCGCTGTAAGACATGCAAATATTACTAGGGTATTGACTCTACATGTATGCTTTGTTCATGTAGACCTCATCCTTAAACCTACGTTTTCAAGTTTGAAATGAATCTGGTTGATGGTTTTGGAGAAGTCAAAAATGTGAATTTCCATTGCAATACATGGTAATAGGAATGCATGCATTAACCAAAACATGCCCGAATTGACAAATTCATTATCAGTCAGGAATCCACAAGTTTGTTTATCCCTTCCACAAGCTACATTACCACCAAATTTCAGCTCAATCTGTGCACCAGTTTTGGAGAAGTTGAAAACAGCTTTAACACACAAAAATTCATGAAAAATATTTTTTTAAATTCACAGTGCCACCTCTTGATTAAGTTAGGTCTGGGGGTTCCCAGAAGTGTCCCAATGCAATTATGATGCAATTGGCCACTATAAGTGGTTTCAGAGAAGAGGAGTTTTCAAGAATATCACCAAAAAAAAATGTAATGCATAGTACCCGTTTTAGCACCATCTGTTTGTTTATACAACAGTTGTCAAGGTGAAGCCGTTCTGTCGGTCACAATGCATTCTCAGGTTACTTGCGGTCAAGCACATACATATATTTACTATGCTAATCATGACTATTGCAGAGGTATTTGGCTTTGAATTTTAGACCCTGAAATGGGTTGGACATTACCTTAACTGAAACTTTAGTCAAGGTTCCACCATGTGTTACATCTGTGCTAACCACATATACTCAATGGGGATACCTTCAATGACTTACCTGGTCAAACACTCCCCCAAAAAAGACAGCTCTGTTCCCCGGGGTAACTACAAGAGAGAACCCACACCTGGGGGAAGGCTTCACTCCCGACTGCTTCATCAAAACCCATTTTAAATCTGTAGCACTGCCCTCCTCCTTCCCTTTGCCTGTGTAAGGTAAACCAATATAGTCATTAATATAGTCATCCTGCAGATGTTTGCAAAAATACAGTATTTTAAACTGTCTGACTGCCAACTTCTTTTTTGTGTGTGTGTGTTTCTAGTTGTCACTGGCAAAAAGCCAATCACATAAATTTCTAACTACCATAATCATGTTTGTTCTACCTTGTGAACTATTCGGACAGTTAAAATTATACTACTTTCATGGTTTACCTAGTTGTTTTTTATAGTTTTTTTACCTGAATTATTATACACTTTTCTATGGGGTGCAGAGTGTAACATCAATTTTGGGGTTATTTTAATACATTTCATGGAAGATGGCTGTCATGGGTGACTCTATGGAAGACCCAATGAATGCAACATTTTTTTTATAAATAATTGACCATGCAACAGGAGACTGTCAGCATTACATTACAGACTAGCCAATATTGAATGAAATTCTGCCTGTTGGTTGTCCCTTTTGTCCATTTTTAAATTATTAGTCTATTATTTTTGGTCTATTAGGCATTATCCTTTTTATTTGTTTAGCACGCCAAATAGTCAAAATTAGAACACAGATGCACATTTGATAGTTTCTGATAACGTTGTCAAGCCTCTCTGATGGTTCGAAATTCTAAGCAATTACACTCGGCACGCTAGGATTCAAAACATCACATTTTAACAATCTCCGAGGTCAAAATGGATCGAGTTTTTCAAGTTCGTGATTTTAAATTTTTGTGGACAAAACTGAGGTAGTTTTTGTGATTTTGTGTACGAAACTGAGAAACCTAGCCATTCTGTTGACAGAATTGGATTATCTTTAGATTTTCGTGAACAAAACTGTAATACTCTTATAACTAACTGTGTGCACCATATCAAGTAAGCTATAGATCTTGTGAAATATTATCATTAGATTTCAACAAACAAAACTGTTATACTCTTACAACTGTGTGCACCGAATGGAGTAAGCAACAGATTTTGTGAAATGTGCTTCCAATTTCGGTGCACAAAATTGGATAACATATGGATTACCTGACAGGTTTAAATTTTCGATTTTGTGCACAACATTTGATCAAAAAATAGACTGTGTGGACAAAATTGGAAAGCAGTGTTTATAACAAGGTATGGCCAAAAATCTTACTGTCACCTGAGAGCACATTAAACATGAACATATGAAGCTAAGGTATACAAAATTGAAATATTTTTACAACTTTCCAAAGACATTACACATACAAGTCATTCTGAAATGTGGTGAAGGATTTAAAAAGTACTGTCCGCTATTGAAAAAGTCTGAATTTTTTTCATTTTCAAAATTCGAAGTGACGGAGTCCTCATATTTTTAGAGCTTTGACATTTGTAAGCAAAAATCCTATAAACTTTGGCATTTTCATACAAAAATCCTACAATAATGCCAAAAATCCTACAATGGTGGGAAAAGCCTACTGATTATAAATACTGGGAAAGCTTTTAAAATTTTGTGGGCGAAATAAAAACCTTACCCAATTCTGTGGATGAAATTGGTAAATTTGAAGATTATGTGGGCAGAATAAAAAATTTAAAGATGTCTTGGACGAAATCAATATATTTAACAATTCTGTCTATCCCAATTTTCAATTTCATTGACGAAATTGATAAAAGCTTACATTTTTGGGCACTCAATTCATTAATATACAATTTTGAGCACTACATCATACCCTAGCACATAAAATGCCAATACATGTACCTTCAAGTGTGATCATGAACATGTCTGTATGCATGCAGCCCTTGTCCACATCTCTCTTCACCTTTTCCTTGCTGTATCCTCCATAAATTATTAAATGTCTCTGATCCTGGGTCACAGCCATTTGACAAGCTGATCTGGGTGCAGGTGGGATTCCAGACACCTTCAGCTTTGTCCAATTGAATGTTTCAAGGTCAAAATTGTAGAGGTCATTGAAGTATTTGTAATCTCTGAAAACAGTTTTTGTGGAAAGTGTCCAGTTGTTATCAGCACATAATACAAGGAAAGAGGAACATACACTTTTCTTACTGGACTAGGTCAATTCTATGCAAAAAAATTCCTTATGTAGTAGTTCTGTTGGCAACTACTGTATGAATGTATCCTATCCTTCCTTTACAGGCAGAAAGCATATGACAAACCATGGACAGCTATATTTTGAATTTGGAATCATAAAAGTGAAATCCTTGATATGACACAAATGCTACTGTGTACATTCTTACTGTATTCCTATTTACACAATGTTCTTACACACAATGCTTAAAGTTGCATTAAGCAATCACTTGACCTATTTTCCATCCTTTACCGACAAATCCACATGCAGACAGCTAGGATAATAATTTTTGACCATGCTGTCATGCAAAGTTGGCAAGATAATCGGGTCATCGTAATTTAGAC
Source organism: Hermodice carunculata (assembly GCA_964020975.1). Taxonomy (NCBI): domain Eukaryota; kingdom Metazoa; phylum Annelida; class Polychaeta; order Eunicida; family Amphinomidae; genus Hermodice; species Hermodice carunculata. The sequence goes on along the minus strand of OZ026624.1, from coordinate 11,672,062 downwards.
TTTCGGTCCTTTTACTGATCAAGAATTTTGATGTACACCAAAAAAAATTTGGAGATTCAAAGTGTGATGCCAGGCAAGATATGCACTTTGCAAACATGTGGGTAGGAATATAAATTGAGCTTCATCAGTCTAACCACATCAAAGAAAGTCACATTGAGACCAACAGATGTTGCAGACTAGAATTAGTGATAGGAAATTTTACAGGGCATCTCTTTTGCAGGAGGATTTTTATAGCAAGAAATACAACAAAGGAATTTACAGTGTAAAATATGTTTCAAAAGGAAGTGAAAAGCATTGTGTTTGGCACTCTTCACTACAAGGGTGGGGTTCTCTTGCAAAACAAGTTCCAAAGTATTAGATAATATCAGTTCATTGACGGGACCCTCCCTGTAAATGACCTTTGTCAAATATGTAATTAATTACTGCATGAAACCACATGTGTGGGGACATTCTTCACTAACCACAAGCAAGAGGCAAATTGAAGATCAAGTCATAAACAAATAGTATTTTGTAGAATGCCCATGTATTATGCGCTAGCATCTGAGCTTGACGCCATACCACCCAATTCCTATTGGCAAATGCCATGCTGTATATGTCACTCACTCAGTAAATAACAGTCAAGTTTGTTTTGCTTACAAACACTAGTAAATGATCAATAACCAATACAGTGGTACCTCTCTTGAGAGACCCCTCTAATGAGAGACCGCATATCTTTTTAAGACCACTCTCTCAGAACACTGTGCTATCTTTTCCATGTTGTTGCACCTCTAATGAAAGACCACCTGTTTTGAGAGACCGTTTTTTGCCCCGCCGTAAGGGTGGTCTTTCAAAAGAGGTACCACTGTATATATGAAACAATTCTCTCTCTCTCTCTCTCTCTCTCTCTCTCTCTCTCTCTCTCTCCCTCCCTCCCTCCCTCCCCACCCACACCCACATATATATAAACAACACACTTCTGTGGAATGAACTGCTTGACTCTACCTGACAAAACTCCACCAAACCGGTATGAGTGCTGAATAAACTTGAATGCTGTGGCCTGTTTTATTATGTAGACCCTGAACCCTGGAGCTCACCTTACCTTACGTTGTCATGGAAACCACCAAATACATAGAGATTTTTCTTGCAGACCACCATTCTGTGCCCACTCCTGGCAGATGGCCCTCCAGAAGCACTGTGACATGCCACAGGAAAATCTAGATTATTCATAATGCAGTGGTCTCATGAATCAAACATGCACAGGCTATACCACACACTTATACATGTATGTTTAACCTTTGGTTTATAAGTAATTTATTTCCTTTTATTCTATAATCATGACAAATGTATTTAATATAAACAGAAACTTAACCATCCCAAATCTGTAAGTCCAAGTACCATTTGAACACTATCAAGTCCAATAATCAAATGAGCAAAGTCCTTTTCCATACCTCCCAATAAAAAAATTGTAGAGTTCTGAACCATTAAATACATTAACCATTTTGTATCAGGAACAAATCATATTCATGAATTTATATTTACAAGAAAGTTTACGGTTTTAGTACCCTTTATATAACATTGTGTCATGGATGGGGAACCGGCGCAACACTTGGTGCCATCTGAACTTTGTATATCATTACAAGTTAACACTTTCATGCACTGTTCATTCCTTTCTTTTCAAGTGTATAAATTTTCACTATTTTTTTTTTTTAAATTGACATATCCATGATGTTTAAAAATTTGTTATCTACAACAAAAATATGGAGGCTTCAAATACATTTCTATCAAAAGATTTTCATATTGCACACAAAAAACTTCATATTTTCAGAAGGAACTACAAAAAATTTATACAAGTCTTGAAACTTTGCAGCATTGAAAATTTTTACATTTCATTTAACCATAAAGTGAAGAAATATTTCAAAATAAATACAGCTTTTATCTGCAAGGATCTTTAAAAAAACTTTTATCATTTTAAAGAAGAGAATTTACATTAGAAAATATGACATGGTTTGGTTGATTTTTAATAAGGCCAGAGACTTTTCTTTGATGAACACTGTAAGTTTACATGTATAAATGAAGAGTTTTAAGCATATATTTTTGGAAAGATAATAAAACTGAAATCCATATCATGACACAGAGGAAATGCTTTTCAACTTAAATGTTTGACCACAATTATGAATGTGGAGAAAGTGGTCTCCGTCAATCAAAATAAGTTTTCTTAAATTCACTAAAATATGCTTTTGGCAGCAGAAAGTGGCACTTGGTAGTGAACAGTCCTGTTAGTCATCAAACAGACGCATTGGACAGTGCATGGCAGCAGAGGGCAAGCAGGGGCTCGTTGGAGTTGGTGCCAGGCAGGGCTGCCCAGCAGCAGGCAGTCGTGCTCACCGGCTGGCAGCACTGCACCACAGCAGGCAACAGTAAACAGTGATGCCCAGCATGAAGCAGCCATGCCCAGCAGCAGCCAGCTGTGCCCAACAACAGGCCCTGCTGCCAACTTTTGCAGTTTGTGGATTATTCCAGCCAATATGATGCTGATTAATGAATGAACTTTATTGACAATGATGCAAGCCATGCTACCTTTTGCAATCCGATCAGTTTAAAAAACAACTGATGATGTGCACCGCACAGGGATTGCATGATTTGCATATCACCATATGACACTTGCTGGGTGTAATTTATAGGCTATATCATGTAGATGCTGCATCATGTGCACGTCAGTAACATTTAATTTAACGGTCAAATTTTGTTCCTTTTATCAATTAATTGTGCTTTATTCCTTTTCTTTGCCTGGTAGGGAGATTTGTGAACCTTTTGCATAAAGTATCATATTTCTTACTGTATTTTCTCCCATCGCTTGTCCTTTATATGGTACACCCATAAGTCTTTGTAATGGTAAAACTGGGATTGCGTGGGACTTGCAAACTCTCCTCCAAATATCCACAACTGTCCACCCCCCTGCTTCATTGCAACAGCCTTAAAAAAAACAAACAAAAAAAACACACATACTTTATAGCAAACAAATTTCAGGCTCCCGGGCATCACAATTTCTTAACACACATTAATAGCTATAATTCATAATTAAGCCTGCATGCAAACACAGAATTTTTGTTTTCTCAAAAATACATACTTCTTTATTCATTCATTCATTTATTTATTTATTTTCATGTGACTTTCATTCAAAGTTTTTTTGGTTTTTTTTTGAAAAGTGCCAAATTTGGCATGGCAATTGACCCAGTAGTGAAATGAATCCTCTGGTTCAAAAACAGTCACCATGTTGAAATTTATGCTAAGTAGATCCATTTGAAATTTTAGATGTTTAATCATCAAAACTACTGAGAGTAAAGGTACAATTTGTGAATAAGGGGCACTTAAAGTTTGACTGTTGAATATCTTCAAAACCATTAAAGGTAGAGGTACCATTCCATCTTCCAGTCACAGGTTTGTGCAATGGATGCATCCAATGGACCACAAACAAAAGTTGTAGAATTTTAATTTAATTTTTAATATTGAATGTCTTCAAAACTATCATAGGTACAAGTGCTATTCCTACTTCAATTTATAGGCTTACATCATGTGCCTGCAGAGAGTACAAAACAGAGCAATGAGACTTATTCTAAGTGCAGCTCCAACGACTCGTATTGAGAACATGCTTAACAAGCTAAAACGGGTGAGCATACAGCAGAGAGTATTTTATTACAACATTTTCTCAATAAAGTGAATTTTATAAATCTCCCCATTCATTAATTCTTATTTTCCATTCACTACAGGTGAATATGCTTTGACATATTAGCCTCCAGAATATTTCCACTAAATTTCACAATGATCCACTGAAAATCAAACACACCAGAATGATTGTATTTTGTTCACTTTTGTATCTCTGTATTATGTAATCGACTAGGTGGCATCACTAATAGCAAAAGGAACCTAGACTTTCATCCACAGAACATGTTCAAAGTATGACAAGAGGCTAACTTACAAACTGCAGATGCTACCATGATGACAACCAATTGTTCAAGGACTGATGCACAGACTGACAGATGGACAGAAGAGTGATCACATAAGCTCTGTGACCTATGATCAGCAGAACTCAGTAGAGTCAGTTTAGCAGTTAACCCTTAAAGCACCAATTTAACTCATTCCATACCAGTCCCTGATTTTTCCATATATTTACCTAGATTTAAGACAGCAATTGCATATTTGAATTCTTCATGACAAGAGCCTTTGTTCAAGTACCAACATGCCTATAGTCTTAAGTCAGTGGTTCTGGCACTGGCGGGCAAATCAAGCTGCAGCTGCCCTTGCGGCAGCTGCAGCACGACTTGCCAGGCAGTGCCAGAACCACTGACCAAGGCCTGTGACCATAGTATGGAATGAGTTGAGACTGAGTCAACAGCTTTTCTCATGACACTTTGTGTGCAAACTGTCCTGAGGAAAGCTGTTGACCAGGACTACTTTTTGCCTTAGACTAGGCTTGCTGGTATTTGAATGAAAGGTATCTTCATGAGCAATTTGAATCTTTTAACCATTATATATTTAATGGTGATGAGAAAACAACTGTAACCATGATTAACGCTTTAAGGGTTAATGACCAGACTATCCCATGTGCCTGTAACACACCACAACTGGCTGGAAGCCAGTCAGTTTGACTGTCATTACATTTTTTTGGTGCTGTACTGCTATCACCCACACAACTGGTTTACGTTTTACCTGGTGAGCACATCTCGGTGGAGGGACCTCTGGTGTCTTCACTCGGGACCATTCATTTGTCTTGATATTGTAGAAGAACAGGTCATTGTACATAAACGTCTGCAAGAAATCAAAATTGGATTTATAACTTGAGCATAGTGTTCAAGAGCATTGCACTTTTGTTCTGTCTGATCTACTGTGGTAAATTCATAGTGAAGGAGAATCCGTTTGAATATTTAGTTTTTGTTCTTTATCATTTCACCGTGGAATGAACATCTATCCATTAACTTTCAGCATACCATGACCAAGGTTCTTTAGTTGTAATGGACTTGTACGTCTTTTTCAGTACAGTAGTGTCTTGCAAGTATCACCCTCCCGTCACTGCAAAGTCCTAGATGACAGTAAACTGACATGAGATAACATAATTTGTGACTCTACAGTTTTCGTGTCTCTTAGCGCCCAGTATCACAAGACAAAGAAAACTGTACATTAACACATTTACTCAATCTAAGCATGGGCAGCCGTATGCAGTGCACGACACTTCGTCTAAATCCAGTCCATCGAAAAGTTAATATGTTGAAATTTTATGTCTAAATTCCTTTACATCAAAAATCGTACTTGTCGAATACGACTTGGTAGACAAACATACAAGTCGAATGGAAAATTGGACTAAAATTCATGAATTTTAGTCTAAAATTTGTCAAAAACTCTGAAATTTAAGGTGCAATACCGACCGCTTACCAGTACATGTACCATGTAATGTATCCAAAGCACAGTCTGGCAAAGTGCCGTCACTGGTGCATGTGTCGGACCAGTCATTATATCTCATAGCGTATTTTAAGGCTACATTTTTTCTTTGTTTCTTTGCATTGTTACATTTTTTTCTATGGTTTGGCATAGTTGAATCTTACTTTTACTGATTGGCACTTCTTTTGCAGATGTAGAAGGAATGCAAACGCAGTGCATCAAGCAGGCCAACATACAACAGATGTGCAGTGTCGACTGAGATGTCCCTATACATGTCACAGTGACATGGTGAAGGGGCGGCCACTCCACGCCTTCTTGTGCTGAGCTGGATGAACTTCAAGTAGATAATAATCCACTAGCATAGCTAGCCTCACATCGACTCTTGTCCGAACACAGCACTCAAACTGTGTTTCCCATAATTCAACCAGCCCCAGATTTTTATTTTGTCACAGGTCTCTTACATTGATGAGCCTACCACAGTTGTGCTCTTTAGTGTTTATTTTAGAAGGATAAGGTCTAGATAATTTTGTTTCTGACCACATCGTCTTTTTCCATTGATAGTCAACAAAATGTTTCGCTATATTTTTATAAAATCCTAGCCATACCACCAGGCTTCCTCTTGATCTTTCTCAACATCAACAAAAGGACCAGGAAATGAATTTTCCTTGGTCTAACCTCGGCACTTCATAAAAAAATACCATTCCAGTGAACCAGACTAATTTTTCTGCAATTTACATACATGTACAAGTTCTTTTGGTCATCCTACCTTGCTGCCATTGAAAAATTCTCCCCCAAACAAAATGAGTTCATCTTTATCAGGGTGAGCAGTCAATGTCATATTACACCTGAAAAACAGCAAACAATCATATACATGTATTATAAATAACCAAGAAAACTACATGAATCACTACAGTGGAACCTGTTTTGACAGACCACTGCAATGAAAGACCACCTGCCTTTTAAGACCATATTTTCAAAGCCCCTTTTAGTATCTTTCCTATGTTATTGCACCTCCATTGAAAGACCACCTGCCTCATGTGAGCACTTTTTGGCCTGCCCAAGGGGTGGTCTCTCAAAACAGGTTTCACTGTATTTCAAAAAGGCTTTTAAGAGTATATGCATGCTGAACCAAACATTCATAAACAATGTATCATAAATACATGTGTAAGTTACTACTTTTAATTCTGACTTGCACCTTGAGCCATTTAAAAATGATTTTAAGTGATCATGGACATGTCTTCCATGCAAGTTGCCTTAAGGTGCCTATCCATAAGTCTGTAAGGTGTGTGCATCTGTAGTGTGTAAAAATGAAAATGAATAGGATTCAACATACCCCTTTCCATAAGTGCATAAACTTTTCGCAGATATGGACAATGCAAGATCTAAGAATTTATGCCACTGAAACGATGTAAATTTTTCATTAATATGTCTTCCTTTGTTCTACCAGGAGACACAGTGATCAGTTACAAGGCCAGAAACACGTTAACAACATTTAACCAGAGCCATGCCCAGGGGGCATGAATGTCTCGCCAGCATTCAGTAGCAATGTAATTGTAAGACCAAACATTATAATGGTATTTAGTAGATGTTGAATGTATCAAGTAAATCTCAATATATTTACTCAGAATATACCACTTTCTTTTTTTTTTTTTAAACAAAATGGCCAATAAAGTATATAACATCTTAATACAAATCAGAGCTTGACATGCCAGTTTCAAGCTTCGTAGTGATAGATGTCATGTAAAGCACTTAATACCCCTTGGCCAACATGACTTCATATGTTCAGTTACCTAAGTTTGACCTTCAAAGGACACTTCAAGATAAATTTAAGAACATCAAAAATAAAGCATAGGTACTTTGCTATTCATGTTAAATAGTAACTAGGGACCTACAATCAACTATATCCAAGACACACAAGGAAAATAAGATTTGTCGAGTCAAAAGTAGGTCAAAGTCATCCACTTTCAAGAGATTTCTGACGTTTTGTAAGATGCAAAGCTAGTATAAATTTGGTGAACTTGGTTTGACTCTTGGCCATGAATAGCATTGTACATTCGAGGATGCAATGCATCGGACCTCCAAAGTAGGTCAAAAATACATCAAGGCCACCCACTTTCAATAGACTTCTAAAGCTTTCCTAAGAAGCAAAGGTGGTGTAAGTTTGGTAAACTTGGCTTGAATTCGTCAAAAGTTGCAGTGGTAACGCCACGTTTTGCATTTCACCCATGAAAATACATTTAGGTCGTTGAAATCAGTTGAGGTCATCCAATTTCAACAGGCTTCTGAAGCTTCTAAGTGTGACAGTGATGACCCTCATCTCTAGGGATGATTACAATGAATCATCCACCCAAGCATGAAAGCCTTTCCTAGTCTAGTTAGTGAAATAATGCCACTCAGAAGTTTTTCTCCAATGCTCAATCAAGCATAAAGTAATCAGTGAAGTGTGACAGTGATGACCCTCATCTCTAGGGATGATTACAATAAGTCATCCACCCAAATATGAAAGGCCTATGTAGTGTAGTTACTGAAATAATGCCACTCCGAAGTTTTTCTCCAATGCTCAATCAAGCATGAAGTAATCAATGAAGTGTGACAGTGATGACCCTCGTCTCTAGGGATGATTACATTAAATCATGTACCCAAATATGAAAGGCCTATGTAGTGTAGTTACTGAAATAATGCCACTCCGAAGTTTTTCTCCAATGCTCAATCATGCATGAAGGAATCAATGAACTGTGACAGTTATGACCCTCGTCTCTGGGGATGATTACAATAAATCATCCACCCAAATATGAAAGGCCTATGTAGTCTAGTTACTGAAATAATGCCACTCCGAAGTTTTTCTCCTATGCTCAATCATGCATGAAGTAATCAATGAAGTGTGACAGTGATGACCCTCGTCTCTAGGGATGATTACATTAAATCATGTACCCAAATATGAAAGGCCTATGTAGTGTAGTTACTGAAATAATGCCACTCCGAAGTTTTTCTCCAATGCTCAATGAAGCAAGAAGTAATCAATGAAGTGTAACATTGATGGCCCACATCTCTAGTGATGATTACAATCAATCATCCACCCAAGTATGATAGCCCTATCTGATCTAGTTAGTGAAATAATGCCACTCCGAAGTTTTTGGTTGACGGACGGACGGACAGACGGACGGACTGACGGACGGACGTCCGGAAAGTGACAGCTTAGTCTCGCAAACAGCTAACGCTGGCGAGACAATAACCAGTTGCCCCCCCCCCCACTTTTTGGGGGTTCCTTCAATTTTTTGGCATTATTTAAACTATTAAAACTGGAAGCAGAAGTAAAAAGTGTTCTCAAAATCGCTTTGCCATGTTTTACTCCTCTCCCATATAGAATCTTGTGCCACCTGACAGGTCAACTGACCACACCTTGGAGAAGCACTGGTACCTCCAGCACTGGAGAGCTTCTGGGTAACTGAGGGCCCAACTAGAGAGGCAACAAACAAACTGAAATGACAACTAAAGTGCTAATTTGGTATACCATTTTGTTAATAAGTCCCTCATGTGTTTAGTACAAACAGACAAGAGGAAAAAGCAAGGGATAATGATGGCATGAATATACAAGGCCAGGGAACAATTTAACCGGTATCATATCGCAAAAAGCGATACAAAATGTACCTTGTGCGACATAATCAGCTGTCTGTGGAGCAAAGTTGCCAAACGGTAATTTTTTCTCGTATTTTATACAGAAGCTTGAACTGAAACGTATCTGCGGTGACAAATGCATTAATTGTCATGAATTTTGGCTTAATTTTCAATTATAAAACCCATACATTGTTGCTTCGAATTTTACTGCAGCTTTCTGATCTTTCTGTTTGTTGACATCTTCCTTTTGGGTCACCCTTAACTCCTAGCACTCTGCCAGTATCTGGTATCGCACACAGTGTGCCACCGGGCAGTTTTCTAATCGCTTGCGCAAGAGAGGACATGCTGGATTGAAGTGAGTTTTGCGATTCAATCCTAGTGATCAACACAAAGTCGGTCAGAAATTACATGAGGTATAATTCTGTGCAATTTTTATTTCAATTCACCTCCTAAATTTTTTTATGCTTCATGGGATGTCAAGCGTCTGGTCACCTTTTTTTTCCCCCCACCAACAAACACGGTCACTGGCTGTGCAACACAAGCGAGTATGAACAGGCATGAGTCAGGGCATGGTTTTCCATTATGTGCGTATATTTTTCCCCGCCTTCGGTCACAAATTTCATTCCCCATTTGTTCTTTTATACAGATTTTTATCCTTTCAGACATTTTAATCAAATTAAAACAACAAACTTTCGATAAAAACATCATGCCGTGACGTATCTGAGACAGCGATCAACAACACATTGTGTTTACGCAAATCTCAATCAGGCTTAGCTTCGTCACCGTGCAGTGACGGAATCTGCGTATTTTCCTTGCCTTGCTTATGGAATTTTCATTCCTGCCTTTATCTGTGTCTATATCTGTTCCATCAAAGTCGTTTTGCGAAAGTATGATGTCAAAATTTTGCATCTTGGTCCTATAATCTTTGCGTGAATGCGACATGTTCACCTGCACAACAAATCGAACTTGACTCAAGCACATGGCAAACAACGAGTTTGATTGGACGGTGACTTGCACGTGACCAAATCCATCCAATGAGAAACCTGGAAATGACCCAGAGCATTTATAATGAGGTTCGATTCTCATTCTGGGCTATTTTTTGGAGGGATACCCCAGGAATATTTATTTCTTAGCCAATAAGAGACCTTGTTACATTAAGAGACGAAATTCTGAGGATTCCAGCAGTATAAAAAACAATGGCGGACGACGCACAACGTCGTGGCGGCAAAGGGGCAAAGTTGCGAAGTTTTAGCGTAAATTTTGAGAGTATAATATAACTTAATTTTAGTACGATATTTTTGGCCTTGCTCCTGTACATTTGAATTTCTGCACAGGCCCAGGTCCTCCTGCACTAAGGTTGCCTGGCTAAGGATCCATTGGTTTTACGTGCAGACAGTAGTGAGCAAGACAAGTGCATAATACTAGCAAGCCAAAATATAAATACAAGCTGCAGCTTGATTGAAGATCTAAGCTTTAGCACTACATGATACTGTGTTGAGTTAATAATACACACTGGTGCAGTTGAAGGTTGAGAAGCCTTTTTGAAAAGGATCCATACTGTGATAATCACACACTCACAGAGCTGTTAGTAATACTATTATTATAAAGATTGACATTGAAGTTTATGATACTTTTGTGATCATTTTGAGAAAATTTAAATGCCAAATTGCAATTGAAATTTTTCAAAGTAGAAGAAAAAAAATTAAACATGCACCAATGATGATTCATTGTCCAATCCATGATCAGATGACTACAAGCATTTGCATGCACCACTACCACCATCATCTTGCAACTATGTTATTTATCACTCGGGCATGCTTCAAAGGATGATTAGGGATCCAAGGGCACAATAAGACAATCAGTTCACATTCACACAAACTCACTGTCACAGAGTCAGCAGACTGCTGGTTGCTAAGCTTACTAACAGTTACAATATAATGAGTCAGTGAGGAGATCACTGAACCCCTTCAGTGAATCATTATGAATTTTAAGCATAATATACAAAGATATAAAAATAAACATGCAAGTATAGTGCCAATAAGTGACTGTCACATGCAATTAAGTTGAAATTTTGGAAAGGTTTGTGGCTCAAGATAAATTGCTACACAAAATTAGCTGAGTGCTACACAAAATCTGTTTTGTGGAGCAAATTTGCTATACATTTCTGAAAATCTAAATTGTTCCCTGAAGGCTGGCATACGAGCAGTCTTAACTTCTCTGGCTGGCACCCAGTGGCACAATGGACCTGATAGTATTGAAATGGTACTTGGGCTTACAGATCTGGGTTTGTTAAGTTTTTCTTTATAATAGAGATAATTAAATCCCTCACAATATGCAGGTAACTTCACCTTCTACTGGGAGGTTCACATTTTTCTTCTGAAACTTGTCCCCTTTTTCTATCTTCATGTTGAAATTCTGCAATGAGTTTCTCTATGTCATCCTGTAAAAGTCATAGAAAAAAAAAAACATGTAGAAAGCTTCATCTTAAAGAGAAGATCGACAAATTCACTGCATAGTTTGGCCACTTAAAATACAATGGAGGCAAAACGTTTACCATTGCTTGATCCTCTCTTGGCCAATCTAATTTTGAATGTGTCAAAAAAGGGTAAAAATATTTAGGTATACATCTGTGTGCCTCTGGGTCATTTACAGCTGGCCAAATGTCCCGAAACACTGATATACTAAATAAGTGTGCACGCATTCCTGCAGAAAGCGTACAACTTAGCATTGCAAAACTGCTCAGAGGTAGTACATGATACATCTAATACTGCACTGCATGGAGAACTAGGTTTATTTCCAGTGTTTGAAAAGGTATTGAAAAGTATTGAGCAGCTTAAAGTTCAAACTATGACTGCATGCTTCAAGCTGATGTGGCCTTTAAACAATGCTTAATTAAATCCACAACAAGCCCTACTTCTTTTCAGTTCACTGATACCCCCAATATCTCCTTAAATGGATGCGGAATTTGGAGCGGCATCTTGAAATCCAAAACTTTAAATGATATACTAAACAAGTGTGCACGCATTCCTGCAGAAAACGTACACCTTAGCATTGCAAAACTGCTCAGAGGTACATGATACATCTAATACTGCACTGCATGGAGAACTAGGTTTATTTCCAGTGTTTGAAAAGTTATTGAAAAGTATTCTTATTTTATGAAAGACTCTTTGGTCTGGATCACACTTCACTTTTAGGTACAATGAGATCTCATTATAATGACACCATTTGTTCCCAACAAAATGTATCAGATATCTGAATATGTCCGATAAATGAGTCACATAACGAAGGAATAGAACTTCAAGTCCTTCAAAACCTTATTCCTTCAGCGAATATGTCAGATCTCTGAGTGTCCTTATAATGAGGTCTCACTGTAGGCTACATGTAAATTAACAGCAGCATAGCAAAAGTCCAGCCCCAAGGACTGGTGGAAGAAAACCCTCAAAATTCTGAATTTTCTCTCTCCAGATGATCTGAGTAGGTATACCCCATGGAGACAAGTCCTCTTTCTATTTTGCCTTACCTATAAAAAATAATGACATCAACTGATTAAAAAAAAAGCATTAAGTAAGCTTGCCACTTATTCAACATTCAAACACAACTTTAGTTTTTGAAAATTATGTATTAGACCATGCACAACTTCCAAACACCGACAAGCTCATTACCAATATTTGATGTAGCAGTCATTCTATCAGAACAGAAACAGGAGATACACTTGTCGGTCACTCCAAAAGAATCTAGGCTCTGTTTACTTTGCAATAGCAACTCCATTCAAAGTGAACTACACTTCATCCTGGAATGTCCATCTTTTTCTACAGAGAGGAAATCTCCACGACTCAGTTATCAGCAATTGCCCCAACTTCCCTAACCTGACTGAAGAAGAACAATTTCAATATTTAATGTCCGTTGATTGAAAAATTACTAAGTCAACAAGTAAGTAAATAAATTAATCATGCCTTTACATGACATGCCCGAATCCTTGCCAATCTTTAAAATGGATCTAGGGCACATCGTCAAAACATACATAGCCCAAAACCAACTTCCTTGATGAGACATCGAAGGCAAAAAAAACATCATGGTTGAATTTACATGTGGTTCGATGACATTGAGGCCTAAGAGTTACATTAATTGAATGCAAATTAGGTGGAAAACTTGGTCAAAATATGGGCTAAATTTCTATGAAGTGTACAAAAACATTTGTCTGTGATGTTTGTTGTTCTTCATGCACCAGTCACTTGCACAAAGACTCAATGGTTTCCCTACGAATGACCAATCTACCAACCATCCATGATCATCTCTTCAGCATTATAGATACTACCACCCACATATGTGCATTCCAAATAGTCACGAAACATGGTAGTATCTTCTGGCATATATTCACATAGGACTTCGAAGCTCTTTGGGATTACTTCTGGAGGTAGGAAGGCCAGGCTAGTAACCACCCGTATACATGTAATATGCACCACAAAATCTGGGTCATTGACATATTATTCTTCAAAACCCAAAGACTGGAGCTTACGCAAATGTGCTTGTGCAAAATGGAAGAAAAAGAGGCTCATTCCATCTACAGAACATCAACTGCAGCTTCAATGGTGGCCCTTTCCATGTTACATGAACATTTTGAAACATTCACCTCAAAATCACGTTGCTGATCTTCAAGCTTAAACATCAAGGCATACAATGCTTTTGTTTTTCTGGTCATCAGGCAAAAAAGCAAGGGCAGTATCTGGCCCATGACATTGGCATGAAGGGTGTGCAGCAGGTAAAACAAGCTTGGTGCCACATAATGACATTGAAAGCACCATCATAATACCACTTTTTTTTTCTGCCAAATACCGCACCATCACAATACCACTTTTTTTTTTCTGCCAAATACCGCAAGTTTTCTGCAGTGCCAAACAACACCACCCTTCCACTTTCGTTGGACACATCTGCCAGCGAAAATGGGGCACCACTGAAACTTAATGTTTGTTCTTCACTCAGAACCAACTCTTGAATTCAAGAGATTCTGGAAGAGGGGACAAGTTTTGCCTTTTCTCACATCTAATTGTCTTTTTGAGTGATGTCATGGTTGGCAATTTGCATCTGAAAGGCACAGGGACTTTGGCAAGCTCTCTATTCCAAATGCTGCTTGTGGCCTCACAAGACTGAGATGCGTCCGTTTCAGTTCCGCATAAAGTTACAGTTTGTATTTGAGCTGATGCCTGTTCGGGGACATGCATATAGCAGGACTCTTTAGTGACGACATCATCATTGGTGGCAATACAGCCTTTACAGTTACGATCTTCACATCTCCAGTAACATTTTAAGTCCTTTTGCTTGCCAAGAGAACATCGGAGACCTCTGTAGGCCATTTTGGGCTTTCCTTTCATGGAAAAATAGTAGCGGATCATATCTGATCGATGCACACCCCCTTCAGCCACGATGGGAAAATTGTTAGTGAATTTAGATTATTTCTGAAGAAGGCGGTTTACCTCGATCAGTGTCATAAATATTTAGCAAAACAATAAATCAAATTGGGGATATTGTTGAGATTCGACCATGTGCAGCGCTAAGGGACAAAGACAGGCTCAAAAATTTGATATGTCGGACACCCATTGCACTTTCGCTTACACTTTGATTAGCGGCATGATTGGTACTTTTCGACCACAATTGTGCTCGCATTTGTTGGTCATTCGGCAGTTATATTCTCCAACCATTTTTATTCTTGATGAAATTTCATGCTGACAAAACTGACCATTGATGAAATTGTCATTGGCAAATGGAATTCGCCAATGTGTCTGTCAGTGTTTAAAACAGCAGCTCAAAAAGACATGCCCATTGTTCACACAAGGAACTTGTTCCATTGCAAAGGTGTTTGTCCCATACGTTAGTAATATAATTTTACCATTTGACAGACGGTGCAACTGACACGGTCTCCAAACATAACCGATACTAGATTTTCAACTTTTACCGACACATTCTGACCTGCGATCTCATCCGGGGAAAGGACACGCAACATAGCCTGCATAGTATTAGTTGTTTAATTTTGTAGTATGATAGTTTCATATTACATTTTGCTCATTGTCCAATTTTATCAGGTCAACATTGCTCACTGTATTCATATCATTGCCTCATCTTCTTTTGATTATTGTTCATTATGTTATTTCATTGTACTGTCATGGCACATAAATCCTTAGGCCACATAAAAAATATCCCAGTTTATCACCAGTGGTTTTCCCAAAAAAGTGATGAGGGCAGGAGTTCCCCCTTCCCCACCTCAAAATGATTTACTGTATTAAAGCTTTCTGCAAGCCCCTGTTGCCCTAACAGGCCATTTGTTTATTCAGAATGTCACAAAAAATGCTGGAATATAGTTCTCTTTATTGGCGCTAAAGGCGCCGACCACCCAAGGCATTAACTGAAGCTTTGTCAGTGTTTTTTTGGGGGGGGCAAATATTTACAACTAATAAAAATATTACTGTAACACAAATAAATGATGCAGGCACTGATGATAAACCATGGCATTTTTTTATGTGGCCTTTTGTACTGGATTCTATGCCAATAAAAACTTGTCTCAAACTTGTTTTCTACATGTATCTGCATTGGCCCATATTGGGCATTCATTACAATAAGGCCACATAAAAAATTATCTGGGTTTATCATCAGTGGTTTTCCAAAAAAAGTGAGGGAGGGAGGGTTCATATTTTTTTCCTCCCTGTAAGACTAAATTCAAAATTGATGTCACGTGACACAAAAATTGTCCCTCATGCTGCTGTCACAAGAATGCTTTACAGTATAATGCTGCTGATCAACACTGATCGGCACTGAAGACCGCTCAAGGCATTAAATTTAGCTTTTGAGAGCGATTTTTACCCAAATACCAACTCTCTCATCCACTCAGAATCTGCACCTACACTATCACAATTCATGTGCATATGTAGCAATGGATCTGTTACCCCACAATATACATATAAGCTACTCAGTGTTCCCAACAGTTCCTGATTAGTTGCAGGTCACAATGAAACTAGTCGGACATTTGTCATTAGCCACAGCGGCCACTTGCCCTGTCTTAGTCACACACACCATGGAAATAAGCCAAGGCAAGATTTCCTAGGTATTTGGTGCTCCCATTTCATGCATCATAGTTTGGTGTGCATTCAGCAACTATATTGCACAATGCTGGCATGTGTGAATAAAATAATATCAATCAATCAATTAATTAACAATAACATTCAATGATAAAAGTAAAGTACATTTAGGCCTAGTGATTATCTTAATGAATTTTTTCCTCTTGCTTTTGTAGAAAAAATACACAACTTGCAGGATAATTTATTGGTTAGTTTTCCCGAATTAATAAACAAAATATGTGGGCAAAAATTCCATAAACAGGGCTTCCCCTGGGATTTTTATATTTTTAGTAATTTACTAATTGATACCTGAAAAAATTAGTATATTATAATTTGAATTAGTACTATGCTTATGCTTATGTCATCTTTTTTTATTTTAAACACGTACACGGCTTCAAAAAAACAAAGGATAAGCGTAATTATAAAGTTGCCCTTTTTTAAAAATATCACCGAAGAAAAAAAAGAGTAAGTTATCAAATACAAATGTGTAGTTTTCATTTTCACTTGACAACAGCAGGGGAGGGGAGGAGTGTATGATGAGGGTTCTGAGAGTACGTATTACAAGTCATGAACTTACCTGAGACCTCTTTTGTGTGTATGTGCAGGGACGTGGATTAAGAGTTTTATTGCTCCATGGTCAAGTCAGATTTAATCTCGGGCAAGTTAAAATTAATAGGTACTTGCCCGGTTGGGCAACCAATTTTCTTTCACTGGGAACTCTTTTCCTCAAATTTTCATAACATAGTTACAAGTTGCAGTTGTTTGCAAGGCTGGCTACGGGGGGGGGGGGGGGGAGAGGGTCTAATCACTTAAAAAATCGGAGCTTTCGCAGCACGTGCGTGGGGCGCCGATAGGTGATAATAGTCGCTAATTGATAAACATTCCAAGTTTAAACAAATACTTGGTCCGCAGTTGTATTCATCAGACCTTTATCTCTGTCAACACAGGCAGACTAGGTCTAATCACTTAAGAAATCGGAGCTTTCGCAGCATGTGCGTGGGGCGCCGATAGGTGATAATAGTCGCTAATTGATAAACATTCCAAGCCTTGACGAGTTTCAGTCACACGCAAGTGACAGGCCACACAGCCTCACAGGGTAGAGTGGATCTGCGGTGGACTGACCCTGTCTCACGGACTGATTTGGGACACATTCGGCTATTCCCGCTATCCCCTACCTTTGCGTATTTGCCTGTGACTCCAAATAATTGTTGCTTTATTTTCGCATGCTGCAATATAAACAAAGCTTCCCGTTTGTGTGTTCCCTCCCTAAATTACGGCAGATTCACACATGTTCACTGGGCGGAAGCCATGATGAAAACACTGTAACACGAGCCGTGATTGGCTCATTTTTGCATGTGACTCAGTTGACCAATCGGGTGATGTGTTGTGCGTCAGACCACATGGCCAAAGCAGCTGTTTGTGTACAGTTGCAGGAAAGATGTCGACCGTGCGCACACTCAATTTGTCATTTAAAATATTAAAATGTGCATTAGAATTTGATTTAGGAACACCTTTTATTGCAAGGAACTTGCCAATACTGTATACGCAAATTTACTACGATGTACCCATATCATTCATGGTAGGTACGCAAACGATATGCATTTACAGAACTGCCACATGGGGTGTGCCGCCGTGCGAGTAGCGTTAAATCAAGCCTGAAAAAAAAATTTTTTTGCACTGTTGAAAAAAATATTTGCTCGTAAATAATGCGAATGCATAGGATTTTATTATCGTCATTAGCTGGAAATAATCATAATTCACGAAAATATGAGCGGGCAGCGGGAGCCCTGCATAAAGCGTTACATGTATAAATACAAAAATTGTCTTATCTTAATTGTTATCGTCTTTATTTAAATTTATTTTTTACTAATTTTTGCTAATTTCAATCAGATTTTTGTACAATCTGAGGGAAAATAGCCAAATCAGTACAATAATGACTAAAATGTGATTTTGTCAACCATGTCAAGGCAAGATTTTTTACAGGTTTCTGTGATGCTGCATTACACGTTTACTTTGCCTGTTTATTTTGTAACATATATATATACATGATTTGAGCTCTGTGATACTCCATTCTACTTCATTTTACCTTTATGTTTATTTTTTAATGTGATTGGAGTTCTGTGATATTGTTATGCATTACTTTTCAACTTATGTTCCAATATTCACCAGTCTCTGTGTATTGTCTTTATTTCATGTATTGTCTGTTGACCAGCACCAAATAGTCACATCAAAAGGAAACCTAGCAAGCTAGTACTAGGCCATTTGAGGCTCCTGCTAATATAATGAGAAGGCTGACATCTAAATGTATCGGTTCATATGTCAAGTATTCATTCATTTTTACGTTGCATTGCCATTGGCCCACTTCGGGTGTGAACTGCAGACTATTAATGTAACACCATCAGAGCTCTCCCTATCTTCCCCTAACCCATCCGCAAACATGCCTATATATAGTACCCATGGTACCTCTATCCCAACAACCAAGGGTTGCCTCACGACGGAGCATGACTCTATCAATGAAGTGTCTAGCCCCAGTATGTGGTATCAAGTCACTATGTTGGGATGGATGGCTTCTCCACCTCAGAAAGGGCAATGGTTGTCACAATTAAGTGTTTCACAATGAAATAATTATGCATTATTCGACAACTTTTTTTATGGTATGGTGTTTCTCTGTCTTATAATATTTACTCCTGATGTATCTTCGTGGCCCACTTCTTTGCATAATATGGTATTCAGGCCCTAACCAGCTTTTGTTCAGGTGGGGGGGTCTTTCTGCGGAAATGAGCGAGTGTTGAAGGCACGAAGTGGTGCTAGGGGGGTCCGGGGGGCATGCTCCCCCGGAAATTTTTTGAAAAAGGGACCTCAAATACTGAATTTCCTGAATTTTGAGCACATTTTACCTCTTTCACTGCTGATGGAAAACTTGAGTTTTATTTATACTTTTTTTATACTAATCATGTTCATCTCCACACAATCCCGTTTTTTTTTTTGTGTCAGATAAATGGCATGCATAATGCTGCCTGAACATTCACCAATATTTTAGCTAAAACAGCTCTTTTATATTTCTAATCAAATGTGATGGAAATTTTAAGGTAAAACACTGCATGCAAGCTGACTGCTATATGAACAAGTACATTTTAATATCTGCACCAAATAGAAGGGGGTAAGGGGGGGGGGGTGTTCCAGTATGTTGGTACAGGTAATAATTTTACTACAGTATACAGTACGGAAAATAAAAATCTTTCCAAATTTTTGCAGGTACGAAGTACCCTAAATAAGAGGGCTTCCAGTACGCCAGTACGGTTAAAAAAAGCCCCAGGACGCCAGTACGGACAACCTGTTACCCCCGTCACATAAGCTAGTTTATTCCACATGATTGCATAATGTCTGATACTTAACTACCATAGGTTAGGTTAGGGAAATTCACCCAATAAGGCAAAAAAAAAAATGCTATCTCTCGCCCTAGTGTTGTATATTTTGCATCAACTCTTTCAGTGCCAAATGCAACTTTATTCATCTCAAATGTTGTCTCAAGATTAATCATACCTGTAAGTTAATTTGATATTCAGATTCTACATACAGAGACTTTTCATACAAGTTTCAGCATGCCTCGTCTAAACTTAATTCAGAAATCACTGTCTTAGTCAACAGCTTGCCTCGGCGCACTTTGCCTGCAGTGCGTGCAAAGTGCGCCGAGGCAAGCTGTTCACTCCGTTTCAAATGCAGAGAAGAGTTGAAAAGTAGAGGTGCAATTTTAATAAGTTACTGGGGAGTTTTTTTATACTGTTGCCATAAACTTTCAGATTTGAAATCATAAATACAAAAATGTATAAATGTACTTTGAGTTGGTTGAGATTTTTGTAAAGCAGATCTGTATTGTCATTAGGTCTATTTTTACTGAATGTCAAAATTTTAAGTATTTTCTCCTGTATTCTATAGACGTCCGTCGGGTAGAGATAAGAAAGAGCTTGCATGTCCTTGGGTAAATATATGAATATATCACACAATGTTAGGCCTACAAATGAATGTCAGCAGATCCCTACATGCAAAACAGAATTTTGTATACTGCTACAAGTCAGAAAAAAAAAAAAAAGAAATTGTTACAAAATTCTGTTGAGAAAATGTTAGATTTTCCAACCCTTTGCAATATTAAAGACCTACCTTTTCGTGCCATCTTGGCAAATATGGTTAACAAATTTTGAGATGTGGCTGCACTGCACTTTCTCTTCCTTTCTTCATCATCTTTTTACCCATGTCTTATTAATACTATTAAACTGAAAGTCTAAGGACTTGAATATTAACTTAATAATGCCTATATGACTCCCCACTTGGTGCACATGTTATGATGTAAATGTACCTACTGTAGCTCTGTTCTGAATTGAACTTCAGGTACTGACATCCTGTCAGCAGAAATTAAGAAAAAGGCTTTGTCTTAAGTAACAGATTCTAATTACCACAGAACATATAATAGCTGAGAACAAAACCACAAGATGATGGGGAGTGGTGACTGATCTGCAAGTCAAAGCTGTGAAAACAAACCGTTATAAGAGAACAGCATTACTTCCTATGTATAATTGCTATAACTTGTAATGAACACAATCATCAAATTCACATGTAGGCCTAAATGCAAGTGTACCCATTAATAGTTTCCGTGTGCAGTTTATATAGTCATGTATGTGTCTGCATTGTGTCTTTGACCTGACTAATACATTAAAGCTGTTCTACATTGGTCATACATTACATAGAGACTTAGCCACTCTCTTCACAGGAATGAAGTGTTGAAGTGTTGATGAACCATATCTTACAAAATCTTTGCTGGGCCGAAAGGTGGGGGGTCGTATGACCCCCTCGACCCCCCCTTGGTTACGGGCCTCATATTTACCTACATTTTTCTCATTCGGAACTTGCCATCATCCTACAATGACTCGCATGCATGTTTTCTTCTCACACGAACGTGCAATATTAAATGGTTTTGTGCATGCATGACACAAATACATGTAGTTACCCACAAGAAAATTCATCTATCTGGAACGTGAACACATGTAAATGTTTTTTTTTTTGTGGTCATGCTGGCGCAAGCTCAATTCTCCCATGGCAATGGCAGTGGTAAAGATTTGACGGCAGAATTCTATCAGCGGCGCAAAAAACAAAGTCAATATCTGAATTCCCAAGTCATGAAACTTGACCAAAATGCAACATGAATGACACAGACCTACAACTTCAAGTAGCCCCATGGGACCTCTCCAGGCTCTGTTGGTTTAGGGCTAGCCAACACTGGCAACAGAGGATTATAAGGTCCCTTTGGGCTAACCTGGCTTCAAGGAACCCATATCAATAAGGGACACTGGACAGGCACATCGTTATATATTGTATAGTGTGCAGTTGAGATACATATTGAAAGGTCTGCGCGAAACATACCTTTTATGAGGCGGAGATGGTGCCCATATTAAAACACAACCGCCGATGCCTCAGAATGGGGATATGCGGTGTCAACTGTCAAAGCAACAAGACCCGGCCGTTTACTATAATGATAATTGTCTTTGGCGCGCCACTTGTTTTGCCGTGGTCCTGAAAAGGAGGCCAAGAAATCAACACCTATCCCACAATCGCATCTTGCGCTCGGCATGCCCACAGTCCCTGCCTATGTTGCCATAGACAGAGCCGTGGGAGCCCTTATAAGGGCTACCTTCTCCCTTCTCCTCTCTCAGTTCCCTACTCTGGATTCAGACTCCCTCAAACCTAACACGTTACTTCTCCTTTCCCAGCACTTCACCAGAAAGCCCTTAAGTTTAACTAACTCAATCCCTACTCCACTTCCTGGCGTCTTTCCTTTCAACCCCAACATCCAGGCTAACCTATCACCCTCTGCCATGCTCTGAACTTGTTCTAGACTTCTACATAATTCATCCTTCTCTTTCCACCCTTCAAACAGACTGTCTCTCAATCCCTGATACTCTGAACACCACACAAGAAAATGATCTATTGTCTCATCCTCATCCTCCCTACATATCTTGCACTTCCCATCGGTCCCACTGGTCCACTTCTGTGTCCGTTTCTCAAGATTAATCACTCCTGCTCTTCCTTGAAACAACAACTTGGAACCCTTGCTACAATCCCAACACTTTCCTCTGACTGGTTTATCAAGCCCTCTGTTTCCTCAGTGGTAGGAAACCTTTCACTAACAGGGCAACCTTGTCTCATCAATCTTCAAATGACATTTGATTTGTTTACTTCATTACCTCTCCGTGTTCCTTCAAAGCTTTCTTTGCTTTCCTCTCAGCATTTTTCTCAGTCTTCAGTGCTGTCTTCTCTGCGCCTTTGCCTCGCTTATCTTTTTTCTTCTTCCCCATTTTAGTCAGTCTGACACACACACAAAATTAGAATTACCAAACCAATCTTCAGATCTTCCCCTCGTCGCAACGTGTGGTTCCCAGTTTGACCACATGCAAGGTCCCACATGCAATTCTGATCTCCGCACAAAAAGTTTATTTGAGTATCGATTGGTGTAAAAAGCGAAATACAGAAGAACTAAGTAAAATATGTAGAAAATATTAAGTTATATATATGCATAATTCAGATAAACAAAATTTGTTCACTCACAAAATTACCATTGGTGTTTTATTATTATGGCATGTTACAATACTTTTGCAGACAGCATTCAAGTTATTAGCTAATCAAAAGTAAGATTTCTGTACATACAAATAGGCGACATATCTTCGCCGAAGTACCCGGATGAAAAATTCTGTATGGCGACCAGTTGTGGCAAAATCTGGACAGGAGTTTTGCCAATTACTGGCGTGTTGCAGTGTGCCCGGTGACAAGGACAATCGTGGAGTGACAGTATGGTCTGTAAAGAAGAGGTGCTCGATTGGTTTAAGCGTATGAGTGGTCCCAGAAGAATAGATTTGATGTGTGGACTGTTACATATGTGCATGCCACTTGAGTTGAGGTTCCTGGGATCCTATCTTGAGGATCTGGCCAAAAACGACTTGTATGCTCTCAGGGAGTCAGAGCTGAAGGCAAATGATGCTGCAGTGACACGAACGTTGAGTAATATCATAGACGAAGTGACTAGAAGTAAACTGAACATCTACTTGTCATTATTGTATTCTACAAACACAGTGTGCTCCAATATTTTGTATGGTATAGTGACAAGTAATCTTGGTCAGATTGAACATCATCTTCGGACTTCATCATGTGCAGTAGGAAATCATGCACATGACAGATTTGCAGAGGATATACTTTTATTATTGACTATGGCAGCAAACCACCCTGTTTTCACCTTTGTTCAGAGGAAGGCTTTTCAAGACATTTTGCAGAATATACAAAAACTACTAGGGGAACCTTTTGACAAGGTAGGTTACATCATGGAGGAATAAAGTTTATTCCTCCATGGTTACATAAGTACATGTATTAACCAAAGGCTAGAATGTCATGAGTGCCTGCCCCCTTGCCCTCTTCCAATGTGGTTTATGGGGGCATTTGACAATAAATGACAGTGTTGTGAGAAAATGATTGATCAAACCTTAACTTATTTGAAAGAATATATCATGAAATATCAGAAAATGATATTTGCCATGCAGTTCTAGGCATGTATCATAAATGTATTAACCCATATTTATGCAAATTAACATTTTTGTGTCACAAACAGGACTTTATTTTTTGTATGTATCTCAAATACAAAATATGTATCTCAAATTAAAAGGACATTCACGTATAAATCAAAAGAAATGGTAAAGAAACTCTACAAGGCTTTGGTAAGGCCCCATTTGGAGTATTGTATACATGCATGGCGGCCATGGCTTCAAAAGGATGTTAATCTACTCGAGAATGTACAGCACAGAATGACCCGATTAATACCAGGATGGGCTGAAACGTATACATATGAAGAAAGGCTGAGACTGTTGAATCTAACATCATTAGAAACCAGAAGATTGAGAGGAGATCTAATTGAAGTATTTAAAATTTTTACGGGTCTGGAAGACATCAAGCCAGAGGACTTTTTTACATTACAGACTGGGGTTACCAGAGGCCACTGTTATAAAATTAAAAAATTCCATACAAGACTGGATATTAGAAAGTACACTTTTTCTCAAAGAATTGTAAATGAATGGAACAATTTACCACCTGCAGTAGTAAATTCAAATAGTTTGAACACTTTCAAAGACAATATTGACAAGCATCTTAAACACAGGATGGAGGCTTATATGAGCCAGCGAGTTGCTGGCTCCCTGCCTCGTCAATTCACCCCCTAGACTACAACTTTACTTTTAACACTAGCAGGGGGCAATCATACTCATACTCAAATATCCAGATGTCTGTGGAGTATTTTATTGCATAGACATGAACACCTTGCTGACTAGTTTATCAAGCACCTTGGTAAAGATGATGAATTATCATAAATTAACATACAGCCTGTCTTATATTTATAAGGCCCTGTCCATAACATTTGATGTGAAAAAGTTTTGATATCTACTACAAATATTTGGTAAAAAATAAATCTTTTCATACACGCTGTTTTCAGTATAAAGCACTTTCTGAGCAGCCATCAAACATTTGGAAATCTTTATAAATATGAAATTATTGAAGTCATAAAATGTCATGGACAGGACAATCATTCCCAAGGAACACTCTCATGAAGAGATATGTTCAATAAGTGAAAATGTATTGTTCAAATTAGAAAAATGAGGAAGGCTTGTGATGTAAAGTTGCACAAGTTTGATGATCCTGTGTGTGAAGATCAGATTTTTCACTTAAGCTCTGCTGACCAAAGGTCACAGAGCTTATGTGATCGTGCATGTCTGTGCTTCCATCCATCCGTAAACATTTTACTTGGGAGTGTGATACAGTCCACAGTTTTGAAAATAACCCCATATAATTTTCAGGACTATGTGTATGAAACTGGGCTCATGCTAGCCATTTGCCAATTCCCAAAAATTAATGATATGGCAAAAAAACGGGGAAAAAAAATATAGGACAAGTAAATCAATTTGGCGAAGATAAAATTTTGCAAATTTGACTGCATAATTGATTTTCCTCAGAAATGCCCCCCCCCCCCCCCCCCGGAGAAACATGAACTTTCATGATGAAAATAGTGGAAAGAAAACTTTATTCAACTTCAAGTATTCAAGGAGTCTTCAGAAGCAGGAAATCTATTTTGAAAACACGTTGATTATGTGTATCTTTCCTATGTTCAGGCACAAATGACTCTTTTCTTCTCCCATACAAACGATGTCAAAAAGACAAATTAACCTGACCATAAATACATACTTGTTTTAAGATCATACTATATGACTTTAACCTCCCAGTTTTGGTCCTCATAATAGATAGTTTGTTGTCAGAGTACTGTATTTATCCAGTAAAAGTCACAAAAACAGTATTTTTATGAAATGTTTATAATACCCTTGAGGGACAAAAATTAAGTGAAATGTATGAGTAAAAAATTAACAATGTGCTCAGTGGTCATGTTGAGCGCACTATCATCTGGTGGTAAAAAAGGGAAACCATGTTTTTTCATGGAGAAGCTGGTCAGTTTCAAGCTGTTGGATGAGCGCTACACATTTTCAGTTAGGAAGAATTTTTTTCATAAATCAGAACTTTGATAATGAAAATTTGTTCATGCTGATTGAAAGGGATACTTATACAGCTGAGATTTTGAATACTGTATGTACACACACATTACGATTACATATATGTAATTTGTTCAAGCTATCATTCTACCAGAATAAACATTGCATTGTATTTTTCCTGCCATGGTCTCGGTCCATTTACTTTCAGTCTGCATGAAATATATGTTTATAATTTTTATGATAAAAAATCTCAATTACTTGTATTTGCTTCCAAATTCATTGAAATTACGACGGCTGAACTCCAAAATCAAATGTTCTTATGAATAGTGGTGGTACCACCTATATTTTGACAGAAATGAGAAGCCAAAATTTGTTTTAAAGTATAAAATTCAGTATCTTGAAAAGTAATTGGATTAGACTTAGAAATTTACAGGATACATTGTATATAGACCATATCCAATGCTAGCATGTTATGTAATATCACTTACTTTGTTCTTTTTTGTGAGGTCACCAAACCTCTAAAGTTGAAAGAGATGATTTTGTAATGGCAAGCTGTAGCCTGGACATCAATGGCAAAGAAAATTATGCCTCCATATCCAGTTGGAATATAGGGGTCATCTTGTGAATGCTCTGTACCCCACAGTTTTTTAATACCTTTTGGATTTATCTTGAGTGCATGGAAATCTATGTCAACATCAATGTTGCTAGTGCCATCTGTAGTCTTATGTAATATGCAGGTGAAAATTTTGTGACCAGTCCAGCATCCTTAATTTGTTTATGGATCTGCCTGAAATTTAGTGTCTAAGAAATCAAAATCTCCATTACTTGTCATCCTAGTGACACTATTTTACAGAAATGATAAGTTAAAACGTCTTGAAAAATACAAAATTCCATGTCTCAAAAAAATTATTGAATCCGACATGCCAGATTTATAAGTTATATATAGATCATGTCCGATGCTAATATGTTATGTGAGATCAGTGACCTTGAACTATTTTTGTGAGGTCACCAGACCTGCTAAGTTGGACGATGTGATTTTGTAAGGGTAGGGTGCAGTTTGGACATCAGTGGCAAACAGAATTTAGCTTCCCGATCAAAATTACACTTGAGTACATTGGATATTATACTGTACATGGTGACCTACTTTTGGGATCCCTGTGACTCAATCATTGTGACTTTGACCTATTTTTCAAGGTCATGAAGCACTTAGGGATCATGTACAATTAAAACCATTCCAAAACTCCAATTATCCATTGGAAAAGAATTTACCCCCTTTCCCCTTCCTTGGTCCAAAATCACCTATTTCCTTGAATTTAGATACCAAACTAGAGTGTTGCCTGGGCCCCTAATGCCCATATATTCTAAAAGTAACACACATCTTTGCAATTGCTGTATAAACATTGAATTTGAATTCGAAGGTTGGCAAAGTTTTGAAAAATTACAAATAAAAAAAAGAATAAAGCAAACAAACTGCACAAACCTGCTTCATTAGATTGTCTTTTTTGCTGGTTTGTGATCTTGACTCGTTGATTAAACCTGGAATTCTCTGGTGCTTTTGGCCAGGCTTATCATTGCAAAACTTGCCATCAAGTGGTCCACCATCCGTTGGTCATCTCTTACTCACTGCTCGTCACTCTTGTCCTTTGTGGATGGCACTGTCTCAACTTATATCATTGTGGACATTCACAAACAGGATATAAGTTCTCCAGATTTTTATGGACCAACGATGGCAATTTTTGTGACCAAACTGCCAAACAGCATTGGCTGCACAAACCTGTTTGCCATGCTTGCTGACCAAGAGGTGTACAGGCAAAATTTCGTTCACTATTTATGTTATTTTCACATTCGCTACATGTCACTTTTAGTGTTCTACATGTTTGAGATGGTGCTCAATAGTGGGTCTCCAAACCTTTGGTGAAACTGATTTGGAGCTTGGACCCTATCCCTCCTGTCTGATGGCTTCTTAGAATTTGGGAATGTTTTTTCTTTTTTTATGTCTCCCGGTGGAAGCCGGGGGACATATTGGTTTAGTGCCCGTTTCTTCCGCTTCTTCTTGTTGTTGTTGTTCAGGTTCTTCAACACTTGGTTTCCGTGCGATAAGTCTTGAAGGACTTGACAGAATTTGATGAAACTTGGTAGGATTATGTATCTAGGCAAGACCTAGGTTTGGATTGTATTTGGGTGACCTTGACCTAATTTTCAAGGTCACAGGGTCACTTATGTGAAATTGGTTTCCGTTCGATCAGTCATGAAGAACTTGATGGAATTTGATGAAACTTGGTAGGATCATGTATCTAGGCAAGACCTAGGTTGGGATTGTATTTGGGTGACCTTGACCTAATTCTTTAGGTCACAGGGTCACTTATGTGCAATTGGTTTCCATGCTATAAGTCATGAAGAACTTGATGGAATTTGATGAAACTTGGTAGGATTATGTATCTAGGCAAGACCTAGGTTGGGATTGTATTTGGGTGACCTTGACCTAATTTTCAAGGTCACAGGGTCACTTGTGTGAAATTGGTTTCCGTGCGACAAGTCTTGAAGAACTTGATGGAATTTGATGAAGCGTGGTAGGATTATGTATCTTAGCAAGACCTAGGTTGGGATTGTATTTGGATGACCTTGACCTAATTTTCAAGGTCACGGGGTCACTTATGTGAAACTGGTTTCCGTGCGATAAGTCGTGAAGAACTTGATGGAATTTGATGAAACTTGGTAGGATTATGTATGTTGGCAAGACCTAGGTAGGGATAGTATTTGGATGACCTTGAGTGAATTCTCAAGGTCACAGGGTCACTTATGTGAAATTGGTTTCCGTGCGATAAGTCATGAAGAACTTGATGGAATTTGATGAAACTTGGTAGGATTATATATTTAGGCAAGACCTAGGTTGGGATTGTATTTGGATGACCTTGACCAAATTTTCAAGGTCACAGGGTCACTTATGTGAAATTGGTTTTCATGCGATAAGTCATGAAGAACTTGATGGAATTTGATGAAACGTGGTAGGCTTATGTATCTAGGCAAGATCTAGGTTGGGATTGTATTTGGATGACCTTGAGCGAATTCTCAAGGTCACAGGGTCACTTATGTGAAATTGGTTTCCGTGCGATAAGTCATGAAGAACTTGATGGAATTTGATGAAACTTAGTAGGATTATGTATCAAGGTAAGACGAAGGTTGGGATTGTATTTGGGTGACCTTGACCCTTTTTTCAAGGTCACAGGGTCATTTATGTGAGATTGGTTTCTCTGCAATAAGTCATGAAGAACTTGATGAAAATTGCTAGAGTAATGTATCTAGGTGAGAGCTAAAATAGGATTGTAATTTTCAAGCAAACTTGGTCATTTGTAATTTGTTATCACCTGTAGCTTATTCAGAGACGTAAGTGTTCCACCACGAGACATTTGATTTTCTGTTGGAAAATCAGTCTGTTCTAGTTTATACATGATCCTGTGAGAAAAGGACATTTAATTCAATATCTTGATAAAGAATAATGCAAATATTTATGATGCCAAATGTACCACAATTGAGTATCATGTTGAAGTTTGAATTTGCATAACATGGCTAACATTGATTACAGGGTTCACACAGAGCTTGAAAAGGCTTGAAAAGTATGGAATTTGAATGCTCTCTGTTCCAGGCCTTGAAAAGTATGGAATTTCATAAAGAAGTCTTGAAAAGTATGGAAAATCGATTTTCCGGTTTAAAAGAAACAAAACGAAACAGAGTGAAAAAATCTGTTTGCGTGACTTTATTTTAATGTTTGTGGCAATACCTGCGATAGTAGTTTGTTTTCATTGCTAAATATAGCATCTATGGGGTTTTCTGCATTGCGCAGCATCAGGGGAGGCAGCTTTTTCAACTCTCAATGCAACGGGATTCTTTGCAAGATTTGAAAAACAAGCACGTGTCATTTTTATTACGTGTGATGGTCCATCATGATCAGGGCTCGACAAGTCGCATGTCCGAAAGCCAGGGGCTTGTCAGAATTGGGCTCGGGCCAGTGGAAATAAAAAAAAGTGCTATCCCGGCGGGCTAGTTGGATTTTTTACTAAAATCCGTCAAAAAATAATAATATTTTACATTGCAAATTAAAGCCAAATGCTATTTATCAGTGAGTTCAAACAGTGTTGGAAAAAATAGGTGCCGTGAGATGACTTCCCGGGCAAAAACAGCACACAACTGCCAGTCACACGCAAGTGACAGCGTGGACACTGGAGTGGATCTGCGGTGAACTGACGCAGTCTCACGGACTGATTTGGGACACATGCAGCAATTCCCGCTATCCCATACCTTTGCGTATTTGCCTGTGACTCCAAATAATTGTTGCAATAAACACCGGAATCTTTATTT
This sequence comes from Hermodice carunculata, assembly GCA_964020975.1. Lineage (NCBI taxonomy): Eukaryota > Metazoa > Annelida > Polychaeta > Eunicida > Amphinomidae > Hermodice > Hermodice carunculata. Next base: position 11,642,007 of record OZ026624.1, on the reverse strand, counting down.
TCGTATGCTGCAATATAAACAAAGCTTCCCGTTTGTGTGTTCCGTCCGTAAATTCACACATGTTCACTGGGCGGAAGCCATGATGAAAACACCGCAACACGAGCCGTGATTGGCTCATTTTTGCATGTGACTCAATTGACCAATCGGGTGATATGTTGTGCGTCAGACCACATGGCCAAAGCAGATGTCTGTGTACAGTTGCAGGAAAGATGTTGACAGTGTGCACGCTCGATTTCTGATTTGAAATATTAAAATTTTCATTTGAATTTGATTTAAAAACACCGTTTATTGCGAGGAACTTGCCAATACTGTATACGCAAATTTACTACGATGTAATGATAGCATTCATGGTATGTACGCAAACGATATGCATCCCATCAGTGCATCACGGCATCAGAGGCAGAGAGAAAGGATCCTGAAGCCAATGCAAGTTTGCAACTATTTAATCCTTATTTAAGTTTACGCGGGATACGGACTTCAATAGTCCCAGAAATTACAATGTAATTTTCATCGTTAGTCACCCCATGCAAATAGCTTACTTTCAATTTGTATTTTTGATATTTTGCCAGTTTCACTGTCAAACAGTTGCAGCTAGAATCGTAAAATTTGACATTTTTTTCTATTTTGCAAGTGGCAAATACATTTAAGGGTAAATGGTTTGTGTAGGCCTTAGCATTTTTAGGAAAAAACGATGTTTATAGAAGTTTTGTTAAGGACAAGTGAATTTTGAAATCTACTTGCCCTGGGGACAAGTGATTTTTTAAAAAATTGTCGAGCCCTGAATTATGGATGAACGACCTTAAATGTTTGCCGCAGACATAAATTGTGCACCAAGCCGCAACAACAATGGGAGACTGTACATATAATGAACTTTGGCTTGAAAACACCAAATACAAGGACTGGCTTTTGCCTGTAAGACAGGACAAATACAGCGCAAGATGCAAGGTGTGTGCAAGTAATGTGCACTTGGGGGAAGCAGCGCTTGCTAGTATCAAACAGTATACATTGGTCCCCCTCTTGTAAGCCACCCCCAAAGAGATGGCACTCCCTCTACAAAGGCCACTTTGCTGTGCAGCAAGTATGGCATTTTCATTATATTCCCCCCTGAAGAGAGACCACCTCCATATATATATATATATATATATATATATATATATATACCCATAAAACCACGGATGATTGAGTTTAGAATTTTGGAAAAAATGGTTTGGAAAGCCCTTGAAAAAGTATGGAATTTTGGCTTTGCTATGCTGTATGAACCCTGGATTAATTTTTCAAGGTTGTGGATTGAATACATTTCCCAAAATGATTTTTTGTTGATAGTGGTCAGCAGAGCTTTAGGCTCATGGGCCTCTTGTTATGATCATGTTGATCTGTCAAAGTCTTTACACTTTGTGGGTAGCTTTTGTATCAAGCACACATTCCTTTTTTTCATTCTTACCATAAACAAGAACCAGTTTACCTCCATAACTTATTAGATCATAAATCTTCCAAATATTCTTTCCACTATGAAAATGCAGTAAATATACCAAGGGTACATACAGCAACTTTTGGTCTCTACTGATACTCTGCTAAAAAATTATGGAACAATTTACCAAAGCACTTTCCAGCTTTAATCAATTCAAATGATTAATTGACAGCTGGGACGGCATCAGATGCACTTGCAGTGCTTGCTGCCTCGTCGTCCCTACAGGAGAGCCTATTTTTAAAAAATATAAATATTCTTGCTGTTATAAATCAGGGGCACCCAAACTGCTGGTGGGCCTCACAGATCAGAGGGTGTAGGGTGACGCCTGTACTGACTGGCCCCTTTGATTGGTGGGGCTCCCGGTGCGGGCTGCCCCAGACATCAGGTGCAACATTTTCTCTTTCCATATCATACCCCCATCATTGCAGGGACTTATGGTGCTTGCTGGCAGTATGACTTCAAAGCTTCTTAGTATGACAATGTACAATTGGTATTTCAGTACCACAGTGGATTATCGGTAAGACAATGTACAATGGGTACTTCAAATACAACAGTGTATGATCTGTACAAGAGTGTTATGACAGTGTACGATGGGCACTTCAGTACTAAGTGTATGATCTGTACAACAATGCTTTAAGGTAACTGGTGTACAAAGGGTACTTCAGTACTACAGCGTATGGTCGCTTGGCTCGCGCTAGCCATTCGGCACTGGCGAAAAAATAGTTGATCTGGCGAAAGAAAATTCGAATCAGTTTGCCAATTTGGCGAAGATAAAATTTTCCACGACAGGTTTTGCTCTGGGATATTCTGGTAAAAAAATGGACGTGCATTATCGAAATAATGGAAAGAAACTTGATTCAACTTCAAAGTGGACTTCAGAGAATAAGAGAATACATTCAGAGACATACAATATTACGTCTATTTGCTTTGCTCAGGCATAAATGAATTGTTGTTCTTCTCTGTCAATCTCAAAATGGCTTTTTGACTCGGCACGCGTAAACAAGCTGTCCAAAATACATACTTGATCAAGGTCATATTGTGACTTCTAGCTCCCAGTTTAGGTCTTCATATTATAGGATTCCTTGTCAAAACATTGTATCTATCCACTAATGACCACAGACAGAGTTGTCATGATTCATGAATGCCTTGTAGTGAAGAAATTCATTGAAATAAACAAGTGAAAAATTTGCGGGTGCCATGCTCTTTTTGATTGACCTTGACATTGGCACATGTGTAGTAGTCCTGCCATCTATTGACGAAAATGAAAAGCGTTTGTGTTCCTTCAGATATGGGCAGCAAATTTGGTACATGTATTTTTATCTTTTACAGATTTTTAATTAACAAGCATTTGTTTGTTTTTGTTTTGTTTTTTTAATCAGAAGTTTGATACTTGAAGTTTATTTCTGTTAACATTGACTTAAAGGAAGTAATAGTATTGATTCAAGCAGCCAAGATTTTAAAAACTGTATAATATCTGCAGATTCTCAATAGATATTAGGCCTACCCATTGACAGGCCTGTTTAATGGTTTAGTACACCTACACAGTATTTTGTCTGTTGTCAAAGTGAACATAATGCAATATACACACATATTTTCTTACTTTTTTTATATCTAATGTTTTAACTTTGTTCATATTTTAATAACTCTTTACTACAAGTATTAGCTACCACTGTCAACTCCAGTTGTTTAAAAAAAAAGAAATTAAAAAGGAAAGAAAAAGAAAAGAAAAAACTATTCTGGAATGAGATGATATGTTTCTTCCAAAAGAAAATTATTAAAAGTTAATTTGAAAATTAATGTTTCCTTTTAATATTTCATCTCAAAATTTAGATATGATAAATATACCTGCAGTGATTTAAATATCTCTCTGTTGATTTAATTACTGATGATAATCAAAGTATCATTACCATTATCTGAACAAATTTTCATAAAATTGGCTCAAAAAGTGCAACTTTTTAAAAACTGGGATTATAAATTAGAATCATAATATAATTAAGTTCTGACATGTCTTGGTCACTAACCTTATCATATGTCCAAGTTTCATAACTTTAAACTTTATTTTAGAAAAAAAATGTAAATGAAGAAAAGAAAAGAAAATTTACTTATTTTAATGACGATGTAAGTATGTATGGTTGTGTGTTTGACATAATATTTTTAAGGTCTTTTACGAGGGCAGGGGGGGGGGGTGCGTTTTGACTTTATATGTGTCAGATTTATTGGAATAAAATTTGGCTAAAGAAGATTCCATTTGGCAAAAAGAAATTTGTAGTCTTAGCCAAATTGACTACGGGGTAAAAATTCCTAGCACTAGCCCAGGATCGGTAGGACAGTGTACAATGGGAATTTCAATAATACAGTGTATAAACGGTACAACAATGTTATGACAGTGTACAATGGGTACTTCAGTATTAGAGCAGTGTTTACATTAACCCCCAAATGGTGGTATGTTACCTCCTCAAAACCTGAAATACCCACTGAGAAAAAGTCTAAAGGGTCACAAGTCTTGTTTATTTACATGTAAAATTGGTAAAAATCTAGTCTTCTACCATAAATTTCTCTTCTTGTAACAAGTTAGCGTTATCAGGTGGTTTTCAGGAACACTTGACACAAAGCAGTCTCTGTGTAACAAACTCCAAGTCTTGCTTCAATGCACCCAACTTATCTGTTGGATGATGAAAAATACTTTTTTGAATTGCCTCAAGGTACTCCAACTTAACTTAAATTCAATTTTACTACATAAACAAGGTGTAATCCCAGCTGTATGTCTTACACGTGATCTTAGCCAAGCTTGTGTGCAAGCCTCTCTGGTATATGTGATGCAGGCACAACCTGCCAGTTTGCATACAGAAGTTATGTGACTTTTATGGATACTAATTAGCAACATCTAAAAAATAGAGCTCTATCACAGCTACCGTACCTAGTGAGAAGGGAGATGGAGGGGTGACCCCACCTGACTTTTTACCAGTGGTTGTGCACATGTAGATGAAGCTCCCACGTGGATTTCACTTATTACTATGTAACTTCCAGTTAAAGAAAACGTATTACTCAAAGCCACACTGCATCTTCCCTCATACCCCGACCCTGTGGTTCCACTTTCACCAACATGCCAGGTCTGTTGCTCGGCAACTGGCCTTGCGCCATTCTGAGACTAGGAATTCCTAGTCTCAGCCTCAATTCAGATCCAGTGCATGTATACATACACCCATAAACTGAATTTGCTTCATTTTACTGGATCAATCTGCTACACAGTCATAGAAGATATGAATAGAAGTTAATTGCACGTCGAACTCTGATATTTTTTTATGACAGAGTCAACCTTCAGATTCTATTGCATTTTTAATTTCTCTCACCAGGTGTCACCACTTATCAAAGCTGAACAAATCTGTCTGTGTGCATACTTTTGAAGATATTCAAGATTTGAAATTTTAAAAAATGCCCTTAATTTGCATAATCTAAATTTGTGCAGCCTTCATTACCAAATTCATCAGATGCGTACTAGTCCATTTATGACACAGAAGTAGAAGTTGGAATGGCATCTCTGTCTATTATAGCTTTGATGTTATTCAAGATTTAAAATGTTTAATGGTGCTGCTTAGCGTAATTTAAATTGGTGCAATTTTGATTTTCAATTCGTTAGGTGTGCAATGGTCAACAACCCTCTAATAGAAGTTGGAATGACATCTCTATCTATTATAGTTTTGAAGATATTCAAGATTGCAAAATTTGGAATACATGTACTGCTTATTAGCATAATTTAAATTGCTACAGCTTTTGTTATAGATTCATAGTATAAGTTGAAATGACGTTTTTCTATAATAGTTTTAAAGATATTCAAGATTTAAAATTTCAAACGCCCCTAATTTGCATAATTTTAAACATCTTTATTCCTCTGCATAAAAAGGCAAAACTCCTTGTGTGGAGGTACAATTATGGCAAATAAAACATGACAGATATTCAACATGTTTAAAGTCTCTGAAAGGCCACTTACATTGCTTGTCAAGTCAGGACATTTTAGTACTGAAAAAAAAGTCTGTCTATAGAAACTCGGACGAAAACAACACTTGTCATGGAAGACCACTAACAACTATGTAAGAGTTTTTGTAGTTAATGAATGAATGGAAAAATGTTACTGGGTCCATGCCCCCCTGTCAGCCTACATCACTGATGAAGTCCTACAGGCTCTCATAGAAAATGCTCAGTTACTAATTATAGAAACACTAAAACAGAATGTAAAACAGTCAAACACACATGGATACAAACAATCATCATGCATAAAGGAAACCATTGAAAATTCAGCATGCCATACCTGTCAGCATCCTTTGATGAAAAATACATTTGCTTTTTGTGCTGTGGAGGAAGAGGGGATAAAGGGTGATTTTGACATTAAATAAAGAAACATATGGATTTTCCAGCCTTTTGGAGATGCCTCAAAATGTGCCCTTTTTTCCATAGAAAAAGTCCAAAAAGGTGGGAGATTGCCTTCAAATGCAAGACACAAGACTGGTATGATGATGTACAGAAAAATAGCTCAGTTTTGACCCATACCCTTCTGCTGGAAAATCAAGGTTACAAGAGAGTGAAATGACATCATAAACACTCCCTTCCCCCCATGTAGGGGGAAGTCTATACTAAATTGGTTGCTGGTGTCATGACATTTTGGCCTATACCTATTGCTAAATTGAAATCATTTCATAATGTGTAGTCCCAAGGAACCTGATAAGGTTTTTGGGGGGCTGGATATCTGAACAGTGGAATGCATTTTTCAGCAGCACCAATTTAGTGTGAGAAAACATGTAGAAAACTGACTGACAGGTTTGCCTTCATACATGTAATCACCCACCTACCCCAAAAATGCAGTCCACATGAAGACATTTTCACAAATATTTATTTTGTGTAATAGAAAGCTAAGTGGAACCTCTACCACGTCATCATGTTACTGAGGTACTTTAGTTGTTATTGCACATCAATCTTTGTGGTGGCTCCGTTATTGAGAATGAGTTGTTGAATGAATGTGAATAACTGGCAGCGCAGTTCTGGTTCTTGCAGTGAGCATATCTATAATATTTCGTATGGGTATACATATTGGACATTATAAGCTATACCATGACCCACAATATGCAAATTAACAGCACACCCAAAACCAACTGGTACATGAAAATTTGTGTGATGCCATGTTGATGACACAAATCCATGTAAGCCTCTCAGTTGGTACGAGACAAAACTAAATTTTCAAAAATTGCATTTGACTGCCTACCAGGGGCCACTAACTCCTGTCTCTATGTCAACACGAACGGGACTTGTAGAGCTGTCTATGGTGCTGTCGTGCTTCTTGAAACAAAAGGAGAAAAAGAGAGGGTTTTGATCTCTGGATATTGGTAATGTACTGTGATGTGCATCAGAATATAAAAAAAGGTTCACAAAGAATCCCGTGCTCGGGTTTATGAAAATTCAGTTTTTGATGCATCAATTAACATTATCATTGGGGATTTAATTCAGCACCCTGGGTCCAGGTGCTTACATGATCATTGAAAAATAAATAAAATAAAAAGGAAAAATGATGATGAAAAAGTTTTGGATGAACCCGAAAACCATTCAGACTACCATAACAGTCTCAAGAAGGGAGAAAAGTCTGACAGGCTGTTAAACCTAATGTTCAAATTAATCCCAATACAGCGGTGTATGACCCTGCCACCCCCACCCCCACCCCAAGCATATACTCTGTGTACTAGGCCTAATGTGAAAATGTTGACACTTTTGGCGGGCCCCTAAGTCAATGGGCATTCTGGTGCTAATTCACATTTTTTTACTTCTAACGTCAAATTTGGCGGCAAAGTACCTTTGGTGGGTCTCTGGCAGATTGTTCAAATGGTCATGCTTCATTGATTTTAAGATTTTATAAATTTAAGGGAGGCAAATCTTTTAAAAATCTTCTTCTCTGAAACTGCTCATCTGATTGCTTTGATATCACACAGGAACACTCCTAGAGACTCCCAGTTCTTAATTTGTTTACCAGGTGGTGCTGCAATTTTATTCTATTTTTTTTCCTGCTCTCTTAAACCATATTCCAGATTGAATTAAAACTTGGTGGCAATGTACCTTGGGTGGGTCTCTTGCAGATTTGTTCAAGTGGTCACACTCCATTGATTTTTGGATTTTTATGAATTTTTTTGTTCTTTTGGGGCAAATTTTAAAAAATCGCAAGAGTATATGTACATGTCAGCTGAGCACAGGACTTTCACTGTCCTCTTGTTTTTTGGAAAATCTTTAAATAAGTTTTAACAGGAAAGTTTAACATGGGAATGGAATTTCTTGCAATGGCTGTAACTTCAATGATTTAGGACAGATTTGTGTCAAACTTGTACCTAAGTTGATAAGTGTCTGCCTATTTTGTCCTATCCCAAGTTCACAGAACCACAAGTGTGACGAATATCTAGATCAGCTGAGCATGGGCTGTTCACACAGCCCTCTTATTCACGTGTGTGTGTGTGTGTGTGTGTGTGTGTGTGTGTGTGTTTTTCTCCAGAACTGTCAGTCAGATTAAGCTGAAACTTGGTGGACATGTTTCTTGTGGAAGGCTCAAATACAGTTGTTCACTAGGTGAAACTACTGTGGATTCCTGATTTATAATGATGTTTTCAATTTGGGTACTTATCTGTAAATGCACCTTTTCTATTGATTACTATGCAAGTCAATGGCCATTCTGATGCTCATTCGCTTTTTTCAACTACTCCAAAACCATCAACCAGATTGACTAGGAACTTGGTGGCACTGTACCTTGGTAGGGTCTCTATCAGATTTGCTCAAATGGGTGTGCTCCTGTGAAATTTGGATTACTAACGTGTTTGTTTTTTTTTTTTTTTTTTTTTTGTTTTGTTTTTTTTTTTTCCATTTTGGGACAAATCTTAACAAATTGCAAGGGTATATATATATATGTTAGCTGAAGACAAGACTGTCGCAGTCCTCTTGTTTAAAAAAAAAAAAGCTTTGAAAAAAGGAAAAAGAAGGATCAGTAAACATAATGTTGCCAATGCAGAAGAAGTTAATGTTAGAACAGTGAAGTAAAGGAGTAAATTGCATGCTAGCATGAGTATTTAATCTTTTGGCTGTCATTGAAATTGTAGCCAGCCTTGACAAGTGTGTGTGTGTGAAGCAAATATCTCCCTTGGTGTCTTTGGCTTTATCAATATTATGACATGGACACTATGTACCCTGGCATTACAGGTTTATCATTTAGTTTTCATGTTGTGCAGTTGATCATTTCAAACACACCTGGTGTTATTGTACATGAACTATTTATTTTTATCATGAGGGCAGAAGGTGTATTATCAGCTTTTATTTATCAGCACTGTTAGGGATGGTACAACATTTGAATCATTTTTGAATTAGTACTTTTAGTAGGTAAATGGACCTGTACACTCTTATGGAAAATGATGGTCAATTGTAACCCAAATTTTGTGGTATTTTGGTATTATTTCTTGGAAGATCATTAATTTTAAGTACTAAGTTGAGGGGGGGGGGGGGAGGGGCATGAAAGTTAGTACCCTAAGTTCTAGTTTAAAAATGATGATTATGTTGAACCATCCCGCACATGTAGTTCAGATCAATATTTGTACTGGTGGCTGATCCTAGTTTGTACCACCTATGAAGAAACAAATGTGATTTAGTACATTATTTTATTTATTTTAATGATGTATTTTACAATTTTTTACCTCAACTGACTTGTCAGTCAGCTGAGGTTAGATGATGGTTCTTCATTTAGCGTACCGGTACATGTGAAACCAGCATCAGTCCATCAGCAACTCACATTTTTGTCTTCTCAAAAATGATCAGCTGTATTCCCTTGACACTTGGTGGGGATTTACCTTTGCTGGATGTCCACTGACTTTGTTCAAAAAGTCACACTCCAATGATTTTTTTGCTGTTTAAACTGTGAATTTTTTTGTTCGATTTTTTGACAAAATCTTCCAAGAATTTTCTTCTGAAACCACTCAGTCAATTGCTTGGAAATTGCATAGGGACACTTCTGTGGACCCCTAGACCTTAATTTTTTCAATAAGTGGCGCTGACAATTTTTTAGCTCTGATGACTTTAGGTCCCAGATATTATGTGCTCACTCATATCTGTAAAGTTTTGCTTGTGAGTACAATACTGTTCACAATTTTCAAGATAGCCCCATATAACTTTCAGGACTTTTCAAATATATGAAAATCTAGGTTGAGTTTGATGTTAGTTTTGCCACTGACAATATTATGTAATATGTGGGTCAAAATGTGAAAATCTTGTGAGCACTCTAGCATCCTTTAAAATGTTTGATAGATGTTTATGAAATTTAGTGGGATATTGAAGCAAGTCAAAATCTTTGTTGCATGTGATACTAGTGGCGCCACATATATGTTAATGGAAATAATGAGGCAAAATGGGGTGAAAGATGTGAAATTCCATGAATTCGAAAAATGATTCAATTAAAAATGCCAACTTTATAGGAGACATTAGGCATGTCCAATGCTAATGTTACATAATATCAGTGACCTTGACCATTTTTTTCACCAGGCCTTTAAAGTTTGAAGAGGTGATCAAAATTGCACTTGACTACATTATACATAAAACCCTACGTGGTGACCTACTTTTGGGTCACTGTGACCCAATGATTGTGTGACCTTGGCCTATTTAAGGTCATTAAGCACTTAAGAAAAGGACAGGTAATTCGATATCTTGATAAAGAACAAGATACCAAATGTAGCACAAATGTGTATCATGTGGAAGTTTGATATCGCATAATCATGATGATATGGAAGACCTTGATTACTTTGTCAGGGTGCTTGAAGGAATGCTTTTCAGTAAATGATTTTTTTGTGATGGTCATAAAATTAAATGTCAGCAGAGCGCTTGTGGGCCTCTTGTTTCTTTTTTGGGAAGGAGGCTATTTATAGCCTTGCCAGCCTATATACACAGTAGTGTAATAACTTGGGATGAGACCTGTCCAAAACCACATTACCCCCATCACATTATTTATAATTATGCATCCCCCATAGGAGGGGATGCATATAGCGCTTAGTTCTGTCTCCACAATCTCCGCCACTGCATATCTTATTTTCCTTATGTTTCTGTCCTCTCTTGAGCTATTGCCTCCTCATTTGGTACATATAATCTATGGGTCTAGGAAATTTTTTCCCATATTTTAATGTGTAACTTTGGCGTCAAAGGTCAAGGTTAAATCCTTGTTGCATTTTTGCTTATTTGACACATTTTCAACTTCTTCTCCAAAACTATTGGCCAGATTCACTTCAAACATGGTGGGGATGTACATTGGGTAGGTATCTACTGAGTGCACAGTTCAAATGGTTGTGCTCCAATGATTGTTGGAATTTTTTATATTTTTTTGGGGGGGGTGTAATTTTTTTGCATTCCTTTTGACTTCTTCAAAACCATGTAGTAGGCCTTATTCATTTGAAACTTTTGGTACAGGTGCTCCATAGATTTTGGGAATTTTTTTCATGATTCTGGATGACCTTTAGGTCATAGGTCAAGGTTACAATGCTTTACAAGATAACATGGTTTCCGTGCCACATCTTCAAATGGGTATGATTGAAGTCCATCAAACTTGGTCATTATTAACACCAGGTGAGACTTCCCTTAAATTTGCTCACATTCAAACTTGCTGCAAAAGAATGGTGGACTGCTTAGAGGGGTGGCCTCTAGTGAGAGTTGCCTGCTCGGGGGATGCATAATGTTTTTCGCACAAAAAACTTGCTTCTAGTTTGTACTTAATTTTGGTGAGACCTCTCGAATAACTATGGTACCATGTGAATGGACTCTAGGTAACTGCAATACACAACAAAACATACACACCTATACATATGTATAATTACCCACAGGTTTGACGTACATCTGTATAGTAAGTACTTCACCATTGCATAAATCTGACTCTAACAGAATTTTCATGTGGGTCACTGAGTTGACTACACAAAATGAAATGTTGAATCTGAAACAGCCTTGTCCTTTAGAAAAATGGGGAAAACAAAGAACAGCTGAGCAAATTGTTCAAATCAAGAGTAAGGGAGGGTAAAGAGCCACTTAACACTTGCTGACTGTATGGGGTAACTGAAGTTTTCCTTATTTGTCACCAGCACAAGGCAGCTCAATTCTCTGCCAACTTGTACATGTGTACCAAGGTTGAACTGACATCTTGGAATTTGAGAAGGAAAAGTATATTCCTTTAACAGGGAAAAATTCAGGATAATGTGATTTAGCTCTATGTCGATTACATTGTTGATATTTAAGTGACAATATATTACTGAAGTCTGGAACCAAATTATAGATACATGTACTTCTATCCAAAAAAATAAAGATAAAATTAAATAAAGTTTTTAACTTTTAAGATGGCCAAGTGACTGGATTCTTTATTTGTGCTACCCACCCAGAGAGTGTCTTCATGTTTGACACCTTTTTGTCATTGAGGAAAAAAAAAAAAACAGTCTTGCAGCCTTTTAAATAATCCAAACACTGAGTACTGAGAACATGAATGTTTTCTAGTGTGAGGGGGACGTTATTTTTCCTCTAATTTCGTGCAGCTGAGTTCATATTTATAGAACATTTTTAACTTTGCGCCACTGTCACTGAGGCAGCCTTCTTAAAATAAATTTGCTGTGTTGCATATTGCTATTGAATTGAATCGTTTGGACAGATCCACTGCCAAGCTGACTTTTACACAGATTGGTCATGCCCAAATGAAAAATCTCGTCACTGAATGCATACCTTGTTGTGTGTGGTACCAGTTAAATTTTTGTGTTTATTTATGATATCAATAAATTAAATCACAAGACAGGTTACACCATTGCTTAGCACAATTTTATGCAATGTCCACCTCTGTACAGAGGTCCTTGGCAAAGTTCCAAACCTCTTCCCAGGGTTTTTCTTCTCTTCCTTGTGTACATGCAATAAGAAACCACAACTTACAACAGGCCGTGAGGGATTATTCATTCAGTGCAACTACCAATATATATACAATAAAACTCTTCAGTTATGACATAATTGTATTAAAGCCAAAGTAATGATCATACCTTTTTTTCTTACAGGTGGAATCCAGGTTTAAATGTTTCACTCACCTGATTAAAAAAAAGGTTGATCAAGCAATATTATTTGCAGCTCAAAATAACAGGGTGATTTACTCTGCCTCTTTATTTTTCTGCTGCTTTTTTATTTTTGAAGGGTCTGCCCCAAGGGGAACCCTTTCTGTTTCAGGTCTGTCCGTCCGGATGTGCTCATTCTCATTACTGTGATATCTACAGAATGCCTCCATGTATTTTGCTCAAATTTGACAGTATGCTTACCTTACCTGGCAAGATGAACTGATTAGATTTTGGTGTCACCATGACCTAATTTGAGCAAATAGTAGGTTAATTACATGCTTGTTACTGCAATATCTCCAGAGTGCTCCCAATATATTTCGCTCAAATTTGGGCTCGTTACCAAGACATCTCCAGGATGCCTCTGTGTATTATGCTCTCATTAAAGTTTGACAGGAATAATTAAAGGTCCACCCCATTGGGGGACCCTCTATGTTTTCGTGTTATCCGTCCAGATGTCCGCCCGGATGTCTGTCTGGATGTGCACATTCTTTTTACTGCGATAGCTACAGAATGCCTCATCATATTTTTCTCAAATTTGGCAATACATGTATGCTTATCTTATGTGGCAAGATGAACTTGTTAGATTTTGGTGTCACCATGACCTAATTTGCGTAAATAGTAGACCCTTCAGTCAACGCATTGCGCTGCAGGTTTGTTTAGTCTGATTTGTCTCTCTAGTTATGTTTTCTTGACATTTGTTGTCACACATGATATATATTTTGATTTAATTTTCAGCTCTGCTGACCATAGGTCACAGAGCTTATGCGATCACTCATGATATCTGTCCGTTGGTCCACCTGACCAGAAACTTGTCCCCTGCACGTGAACGCAATACAGTCAACAGTTTTTATTTCACACTGCCAGATACATGTATAGATGAATCTGGGCTTCTTCCATTCAAGTTCCTTTCCACAGCCTTTGTGGCAGCACAGAATCCAAGTTAAGATGAATACCTCCTATTAGACATGGACGCCTCCTCAACACTTCTGTTGTGCTAATTTTAACTGCCCCTACCTGCCAGAGTCACTTTTGAATAGTAGCTTAGTATCAGAACTCAAATAGATTTTGCCAATGATGCTCATCCCATTGATAACAAAGTAGAGTTTAATATACATAAATTGTGAAATGTATGGTACCTGTTTCTATCACCTGGATGGCTCAATGCGAACTTTACAGTACTTTTTGATGAGTAGGACACATTCTGGAGAGGCCATTATTGAAGTTAGTGAAGTGAAATGGAGAAAAAATACAAGTGAATAGTTGGATCTGAGTTTTGTTTTTTCCAGGCAACTCCGTTCTGTCAAAATACCTGTGTGCAACTGGAAGGTTCTGGGCATCAGGAAATTGGGTAAACTAACAAAATATCCATGCCGCTGATGTAACTGATTACTTTTTATAGTTGAACTTTGTCCTGGAGGTCAGATTGACATGACCTACCAAACGACATGTGCAGTGGTGTAAACGGTGATTGGCCATGTGCAGAATCATTGGGCCAACTTTGTGGAAGCTTTGAAATGGATTTTGTCAGCTTTCTGTTGAAACTGGTGATGCTTGAAATAGTTTCGAAGGATAACAATGGAACTCTCTTTATGGGTGAAGGTAATTCAGGTGGCCCATGACAAATGTTGCAATTAGAGATAGAAAGAGGAGACATGCCATTATGATAATGTGATATTTGACTTACCGTAGATGTGGACATCTGTCTTGCAGGAACCTGTGGTAGGCCGTCACAGTCGTAACCAAAGCAGCAATCCGTTGGTTGAGCCAGTCCACAACAACAGCCATAATATTGTGCAGAGGCCTGGTGAGTTCAGTGAGTACTGTCTTGGTCATCAATTACATGGTGCACATGTAAGCTGAATTTGAAGGGGTGTGTGAGTGTGCGTACGTGCATGTGCGTGCGTGTAGACTCATGGTAAGTTCCTGTTAAATATGTAGTCCTGGTAATTGCCATCTGATGCTGAGGTCAGTACAGTGTCTTATTCTTCATTTTTACATACAGGCTCCACTCTGTGGATTCACTATTTGTGTGTCAGTCCGCCAAAGGTGATACATTATGAAGCTGGCATTTTCCTCAGTCGATGTGCAGTTGCCATAGTAACAGCAATTATGTAAGAAGTTTTGTACCACGATAACTTATGCTACAACTTTTGTTTGTGATCAATAGTATGTACCTATAGCAGAAACCAATGAAGGATTATTTAAGTGTGAATGGTACCTCGACCTTTGATAGTTTTGAAGATATTCAATATTTAAACTTTTCAAGTGCCCGTTATCAACATCAGTTACATTTCTACAACTTTTGTTTGTAGTCCATTGGATGCAACTATAGCACAAACCTATGATTTGAAGTTGGAGTGGCACCTCAACCTATGATAGTTTTGAAGATATTCAACATTTAAACTTTCCAAGTGCCCCTAGTTAGCATAAATCAAAATTCTACAATTTTTGTTTCCAGTTGATTGGATTAACCTACAGCACAAAGCTATCAATTAAATTTGGAATCGCAACTTTACCTATAATCGTGATAATACTTTTGAAGATATTCAACATTTCAACTTCTCAAGTGCCACTAGTTAACATAAATTAAAATTCTACAACTTTTGTTTGTGGTCCATTGAATGCATATTGTCTGTCTGCTGAGGTTATGTGGTGGTTAGGCAGATTTACCATCTGTTCTTCTGGCATCATCCACAATTAACATCTTCAACTTCTCCAAAATCATTTGTCAAATTTCCTTCAAACTTGATGGGAATGTACCTTGCCATGGCCTTTACCAAATATGTTTTTAATGTTCACGCCCTACTAAATGATTTTTTTTTTTTTTTTTTTGGCAAAATCTTTTGGAAATCTTCTGCAAAAGTGCGAAGCCAGTTGTTTTGAAATTGCAAAGAGACACTTCTGGGGACCCCGAGACCTTAATTTGCTCAAGGGTGGCACTGCGATTTTTTTCTAATTTTTGATCTCAGCTGACCTGTCAGTAGCTGAGCTTATCTTATGGTCCGTCATCATTTGTCGTCCGTCGTCAACAATCAATTTCTTCTCAAAACAGTCAGTCAGATTGAATCAAACTTGATGGCAATTTATTGTAGGTGGTTCTCTACCAAGTTTGTTCAAATGGTCACGCTCCAGCGATTTTTTGGATTTAAAAAAAAAAAATTATTGTTTTGCTTTGATATCACAGAGGAACACTCCGAGGGACTCTTAATTCCTCATTTGTTCCCCAGGTGGAGCTGCAATTTTTTCTAATTTTTCATGATTTTTTTGTGCGTTATTGCTTTTTGGACTTCTTCTTCAGAACTGTCACTGAGATTAAGCTGAAACTTGGTGGATATGTTCCTTGTGGAAGGGTCAAACAAAGTTTTTCACTAGGTAGCAATGCTGGAGATTCCTGATTTTTTTTCAATTCAGGTACTTATCTGTAAATGCACCTTTCGTATTGATGACTCTGTAAGTCAATGGCCAGTCAAATGCTAATTAGACCTAAAGTGGTCAATGCTACAGTAGCCTGACACAAAGTGACTGCAATAAAAAGGAAACAAGAGGGCGTTTTTTTCAAGTTATTTCCAATGGGTAAACTAAAATAATTAATTAAAAAATCACAGTTGCGAAATGGATTTTTAGAAAATACTTTCTAACTTCCGAAATCCTTATTCCCTCGACCAGAGTGGGACTCATTATGGGTGGCATGTCAAGGTCAGCTGAGGATGTGCTGTTCACACTGTCTTCTTGTTCACGTGCATCAAGGGCTTAACATTTTAACCCTTTCAGTGCCAAATTTTGGACTGAGTCAACAGCTTCTCTCGGCACGCATTGGGCGTGCCACGAAAAGCTGTTGACCTGGAGTATTCTCTCTGGAACTATAGGCATACTGTCACTTAAATGAAAGGTCTTTCTACGAGAAATACGAATCTGGGATCCTTATGATAATTCAGACTTGTCTGACTTAAATAGATTGAGTTTAGATGTGATTGGCACTGCAAGAATTAAGGTCTGTGGACCCCCCCCCCCCTTTTTTGGGACAGATAAATGTTTGGCCGAACGGGTGAAAACTCATTGGCTTCTGCACACTGTACAATCTTGAATGTACAGACTGCAGAGGAAAGTAATTATTGGATAGGCAAAAGAAAGTCTTAGTGTCAAACTACATTCATCACTGTCTATGTTGTTATAACAGGACCACTGTCAAGTGTTGAGTTACATTGCAGTATCTGTAACAGGAGCACTTGCTCAGATAGTCTGAGCCAAAATACACATGAAAATGAGAATATCTTGCAAATTGAAGACGACGACATGCAGCCCTGCAAGTTATAGAACTTGATACCTTGCAGCACAACTTGCAGGTGGGAAATGTAGTAAAATAGCGTCTTTCATGGCACTTGCAGGTACACCCAGTAAACCTATGTTACCATGGAGACCACATATTAGTCTACCGTGACTTGAAAGGGAGATAGTTAGGGGTGTGTAACATGAGTATATAACAAAGGATTTTTGCCACATGTCACTGCTTTAGTCATAATACAGGCATTTCTCTAGTAGTCCTGTAAAGGGATGGCAAGTATTATCATCACCGTTATTGCCACGAGATAACCATTGACATTAACAAATACTTGTTATGATCACCCAACCTGACAGATAATGTGTTAATACTTTTGGGAACAGTGAAATCGGTGTCACAAACTGCCTGGAAGTAGTCTTTCAAGCAGAGTAATAGGGAAAAAGTAGGGTTGGAAAGGTTCTCGTGAACACACTTTCACAGACTGTTGGCGTCAAGGTTAGTTTTGGGTTGCTGCACAGAGTACCACAAACAAAGGCAGCTGAAGCAGGCCTTGCCAGTCAATGCAGAGGCCACTACCTGATGTCAGACACCAAACAGGCATGTGTGTACTTTGTTACCACTCCTTGCTGGTACATGTAAAGGTTCCTCCGTGCAGGTGGCACTGAAAGCTCAAGGGAAGCTGATACAAGTTATTTCAGCACACTGTGCTCAATTTCTATATACATGCATAGCCAATCAAGAGTATTCTTGTAAAAATCAACCTCAAACTTTTAACCAATCACAAGCATGCTTCTGGGCAAGGTTCAGCTGTCCCCCAGTATCACCCTCAAAATAGCTGCTGACAGAGGAGACAGGCTATTGGACTCACCTGGGTGACCGAATTCTAGCCATAAAAATGAAAAAAAGACTGAAGTGGAACAAGAAAGCAGTTTGGGGGGCAGGGGGTGCATGGTAATCCAAATAAGGGACAAAAGCCATTGATCATAAGTTTTGCTTGAGCATAGCATCATTCCTCCTGTTTGAGGAAAAGGGGGTGTAGGCATGGAAAGAAAACTGATAAAATATATCATGATTACAGTTCTAATCGTCGCACTAATTGCCACTAAAGGTGAGCAGATTTTTTTATGTGTTAATCTGTGTTTTAACATTTGTGCTAAAATTCTCAAAACAAGCTTTCAAAAAGCTAATAAAACCTGTTTAGAATAAAGCACTGACTATTATCTTAGCACCCCCACCCCCTGAAAAAGAGACTCCGAGCTGAGTTTATCTACAGTGTATAGCTGATAAGGGTAACAATCAAAAGTTGACCTCAGATAAGCTGTCTTTTGGTGGCCGACACAAAGTGTTACAATATCCTGTGTGCTTGTCCATGATGGATGTCATCATGTGGCATGGTACCAGATTGTAGAGGACTCATCCAAACCCTTGTGTATGTTGTATATATACAGTGAATGTGTTGTGGTATTTATTGAACTGCCGAGTGTCACATGCTTTAAGGTCACCCACAATCTGACCTTATTTCCTACTTTCATAACATGACACAAATTTTTTATAATTTTGTTTATTTACTTTTTGGCAACATTTTTTAAAGTCTTCTCTGAAACCACCAAGCCAATTGCTTTGACATTACATATGTGAACACTTCTGGGGACTCCCAGACCTTATTTGTTCAACAGCTGACCCTGCATTTTTTTTTGGGGGGGGGGGGTATTTTCTCAAATAATTTGTGTGTGTTAAGGCTGTTTTGGATGTCATCTGCAAACCTTTTGCTCAGATTGCTCTGAAACTCTGTGGAAATGTAGCTTGTGGAAGGGTTAAACAGTTATTCACTAGGTCAGGAGATCCCTGATTTGTAATGAATTTTTCAATTCAGGGATGGGTCGATCAATGCATGCATTCCTATTGATTACCATATGAGTATGGGGATTGCAATGGAAAGTCCCTATTTTTTACTTTCCATACAAAGCCTCATCCGATTGACCAGAATGGGACTTACTATAGGTTGAATTTGAAGGTCAGCTGACGATGGGCTGTTCACACAGGCTTCTTGTTAATGAATCATCACGAAACTTAGCAGGAATGTCAGTCAGGCTACAGGACAAAAACGTTTTAAAATTAAATGGCGCCACCTGCAATATAAGGAAAGATTTGGACCCAAAAGTGTTGAAGGCACATTAAAATCAATATGTTGAGACAGAATAAGGCTTATGATACAAATGTACCACAGATTCGTATTACTTACATAACATTACCTCTCCACCACCATTGCCAGGACTTCCGTGTCTGGCCAATCTGCCGGACACGGTTGAGTTGGATTACTCCCTTGATTGTTTCCAAAAGCCTGATGGTCCCTGTGGCGACTCGCAGTGTGCATGCTCCCTTGTACCTCCTTCCTTTTCGCGTGCCATTTTTGGCATGGTCTTTAGACTCGGGAGCTTCGTAAACTTTTGTTCACTGCCACTGTTCTTGTACTACTCACACCTACCCTTTTGTGGAAAATCCTTTCTAAGTGGTCCTGGACTCTTCAGATACCAGGATAGCTTATAGTTGATCTACAGATACCTGTGGAAATGTAGAAGTAGAGCTGGTCGTTGTGGCTTGACAGCGAGATTTCCAACATGGTGTCTGGCTGATCAGATAGCAGGTAGAGGGAGGACAGTGCCCATCAGGCAATCATTGCTTGGCAGCGAGCCATAAGTGTTGATCCAGTGACCACTTCTCCTTCTACCGTGTAGGGAAAAGGTCAGAAGATGGATTCACGGAACCGCTTCATGGCAGCATGGGAAAACCGTGACCATTGTTTTGGTTGTTACCAGCAACTTGGCTGTGTGTGCTCTCGTAAGCAAGCATATCGGTTTTGTGCCAGTCTAGGAGGACAAGTGGCTGCTCTACGCACAGGCCTGCAGAAAGAGCAAGAGAGCTAGGCATAGGCGGCAGGTCGTTGCTGCCAAACACAAGGCCTTGGACTCTTGACTCCATAGAGTCCTCTCCCACAACTCTTGCTAGAGAAGCGTAGAGGATCCCATTTGGAATGCTCGCAGGCTCAGATGGCCGCCGTTGCTACACCTGACCCCCCCCCCCCCCCCCCCCCGGGCAGTAAGTACAGAAGACAATACAGTCACAAGCAGGGCAGCAGGAGATCTCCAGGTGTGTAAGTCGGTGAAGCCAGGATTAAAACTTATGTTTTCTTCTGGGCATTCGGGAACCCCTGCCAGGCACTCAGGTCGTAAGTCCGGAAGTCCCAGACTATTCCCTGGGCTCCCAGGGCCAAGAGCGTGGGTTGAATGTCCAGGCATGTCAGAGCACAGAGGAAGGTACCCAAGTATGTGGTGGTGTCTTCTACCTGTAGTGAGCCTTTCGCTCCTGCGGTGACAGCCTCCTCCACGAACCAAGTGCCTTCACTGATGCCCCCGACTGCCTTATTGGCTCCGCCACATGCTCTCCCACCCTGGATTCAGCAGCCAATGATCCTGCTGACTCCCATCTTTCAGCCGGTTACCCTACCTTCCACCCTGGAGAGGCAAGTGGAACTCAAGCTCTTCGAGGAGCAGCAGTTGCGGAGGGAGACTTCATCTTCATCGCTCCCCCCGAACCTGCACCCTTGTCGTTCCTTGGCAAACCGTTTCGGATAAGCAGCTTGCAGCTCCAGCAGGTACCCTCCGTCCAGCAGACCTATGGGTCGGCGGCAGCTGTGGCCCCTGCACCAAGCCTCCCATAGCCTCAGGACTCGGGAGTTCTGCGAACTCCAGCAGGCGCCCTTTGGCCTGCAGACTTCCGAGTCTGCGGCAGTTGTGGCCCTCGCACTGAGTCCTCCAGAAGTCCAGCTTGCTTGCCCCACGTTGGAGGAGCAGATGTAGGCTGTGATGACTTCGGCGGAAGACATTGCTAGCCCATCCCAAGGCGTGTTGATAGAGTTGCCTCTGTCACAGGTGGCCACCCCATTGCTCTCCAAGGAACAGATGTTCCACAATGCTTAGGCCTCTGTGCCACTCTTGCCTGTGCCGAGTCTAGGAACACAACACTGAGGAGAGTGAGCTAGGGTTACTGAATTGATACAAAATATACATTATATCTGAGTATTGATATTTTATACTTTATGAATGACCTTGAACCTACTTTTTGAAGGTCACTGGTGAAATAAAAATAAAAAAAAACTAATGGACATTGTTAGGGTCCTCAATTTGTCATGGATCTCAATGAAATGTGGGGAGGCAAAAATGTTGAAGTATTGTGATACTGGTGGCACCACCTGTAAGTCAATGCAAAATATCAGGAAATGTGTTTTGAGCCAAGTGTAGATTCATTATCATCAGAAAGAATGAGACCATGATGATCTAGATGGACGCACATTATTAATGTATACCATGTAATTTTTTGTATATTACATAATCCGGGTGATCTTTATCTTTTCACCCAAGGTCACTGAGGACATAAAATTATAGGCTCACTTATTGTTGTCTTGGTACATGCAACATCACAGGAATTGCACAGATAAGCTATGATTGCATGTGGAGCAAAGTGCCATCTGTGGTTAAGTCAGACACTAAAATCACCTAAGCTTTATATGTTCATAAGCCACTTGAGGACTGACAACTTAGAAATGAAGATGTAGGTGCAATATAGCCGTGGTGCCAGCAGAGCATTAGACCCATGGGCCTCTTGTTCCACATGTTGCACCAATTGCAGATTATTTTAACATTTGTTGTCATCACAACAGTACATTGTATCATACAAAAGCAGATTCATTTGAATTTGGTAAAGCTTTCACAGATTTCCATTTTGTTCATGTTGAAATGCTTTTGTTTTAGACTTCCATTGCTGCATGACGCCTTAATTAAGGGTTCGCCCCATGGGGGACCCTTTGTGTTCGGGTTGTCCATCCATCTGGATGTCTGTCCAGATTTGCTCATTCTCTTTACCCAGATATGTACAGAATGCCTCCATGTATTTCGCTCAAGTTTGGCAGTATGCTTATTTTACCTGGCAAGATGAACTGATTATAACTTAGTGTCTGCATGACCGCATTTGCTCGCATTTGCCCTTCAGTCCATGCTTTGCATTGAAGGTATGTCTAGTTGTTCCCTGTCCCACATGAAAAGTGTCCTTTATCATGTAAATTGCCCTGCCCTCATCAGAAGGTGCAGAGACCAGTGTAATGATGATGGACGCAGACCAGACGTATCAAACCTCATCAAAGCTGTTAAACTGTAACCTGAGAGTAAACCTGCCCATGCACAGGTGGTCATGTAGGTGTCTCCACAGGGCACCATTGGCTTCTTGGAGAGGCAGAGAAAATGGATGTGCATCAGTGTGGTATAATCTCAGATACTGTAAATTGTAAACTTTATGTTCGTGTGTTTAAATTTGCACAGTTTGTTTATTTTTTACTGTACTTAAAATTTCACTTTTTTGGGCGTAATTCCTATTCAAACAGTGTTAAAGTTCTGTGTCACAGTATTTTTATTTTCACATTTTTGTGAAATTAAAGAAATTTACAGTATACAGCATATAAGCATTTATGTGTGAAACCAAGAATACAATAGACTTTGTAATCTACTTTCAGCACCAGTGTTTGTTAAGCACATAGAACTCAAAGGATCTCAGTGGCGCGACAGACGACTTGAGTTCAGTATACAGGTAAGCCATAGGTGCTCTCAAAAATGAACCCTTTCTGGTTGTAACAGGACAGAAATGTATGGATACCAAGTGTCATCTCCTTCAAGGTTTTGAAATAAATTTCTCTTTCATGGAGAACACTGGCTCTGGGCCTCTCTATCAGGAGAGATGCCGCATGACTTCCCTGGGTGTGTGCTGGGCATTTTCCACCCAGCCTGTGTCAAGGAAAGTTGTTTGACTCCTTTTTTTCCAACCAGAAAAAGGTTAACCCTCTTCGTTACAATCATACTGTGCATGCTATGTAATATGTACATAAAAAAATGATTACAAAATAGTCAATGAGCCTTAAACTAATCATAGGTATTCTACAAGCTTTGTGTTGTTTTAATGGTTTTGCCACCAGCTTTTTAAGATTATTGAAGTATTTTGTTTAAACAGATGGGAATCAACCTTTGAGATAAGACTTTCCACACGGAGTATATGAGTTAACCATGGGATAGTCTGCCAGTTTCTGTCATGTTTTGTGTGAAATTAATAACTTAGTCTTTCAATTGTAACAGTTACAGTTAAGAATGCAGGGAAATTGTATCATCTCAGAACTTGTGCAAGTCACTATATATGTGTGTGTGTACAAATACATGATTATATACATACACCTGTGCATATAGATGTATATACAGAGTTATACATCCAGCCATCCACCCACCTTCCCACACCAACCTACCTGTTTTGTATGAAAATAACTTGCAGCTCTGATGGACAAGTTAATAGCCTTTTTGGTCATTCAAAAAACGGACTGTGGTTCAATACTGATTCAATATAAGCTGGCATTATTACACATCATGTGAAGTGACTCGTGCGCAAGGCTAGCCTTTTATTATAATGGTAATTAAAATGCTTGACCCAGATCGAAACCGAAACTCAAAAGGTACGCAGACTTGTTGACATTGTGTTAACTTGTATAACCGGTGGGACGTGTAAGAGGTCAGTTATGCAGCTAGGATTTTTCACTAGACTTGCACATAATAGGTGCGGGTTGATTGATGAGTGTATCTGCGTGTGGTTTGCCATTGGCTACACCTGTCCCAACTGAAAGTATTCCCAGTTAGTAGCAAAATTAATGTCTGTTTCTTGTATCTCCAGCATGGAAGTGTTAAAAATTGAGAAAATCTGTGATCATGTATTTAGTTTAGTTTGGGAACAGTCCTGCCAGTAGGTGGGCTGAGCTGTAGGGGGAAGGGGGTTAAAATCTGAAAAGTGGTTTGTCTAGGGGGACCCCCTGCTCATTTTTTTGGTTTTTTTTTTGTTTTTTTTTCTTTCAAATTTGGACTTAGTCTTTTTCAGGGAGTGGAGGATGCTGGAGTTGTGTGCATGGTCTTGTCAAAAATATTATCATGATTTTTTTATGACTGACATCTGATGGGACTCGTCAAAGGTACAGTGAAACCTCCCTGTACCGAATGCTCTTGGGACCAGACAGTAGTGTTAAGTATAGAGAGGTGTTCAGTATTGGGAGGTTAGCTTATAATGAATATGTACAATTGGGACCAAGAAAAAGTGCTCAGTATAAGGAGGTGTTCGGTAAGTGACGTTTCACTGTAGTGGCAACATGAATGTCTGTTTCTTACATCATCAGCATAGAACTGCTAATATTGAGGAACTCTGTGATCATGTAGTTAAGTTTAGTTTGGGAACAGTTTTGCCAGTTGGTGGACTGAGGTGTAGGGGGGAAGGGGTAAAATCTGAAAAGTGGTTTGCTCAGGGGAACCCCTGCTCATTTTTTTTTTCAAAGTGTGGACTTAGTTTTTTTTTTTTTTCAGGGGTGGTGGTAGGTGGGGTTGTGTTCTATATTCCCCCAAACAGAAACTTTAAACACTAGCATGATGTTCTATACTACCACAAATAGAAACTTTAAACACTTTACTTGTAAACTATAATATACAATCGTACATCATGTGTATTTACCACCATGACTATTGTGGGCGGGGTATATGGCTAGCGTCAGCAGCTACTTGTCAATGTGGGTATGGAGGCAACAGCCTTTCACCTGGCACTGTGGGTGGCGCCACAGTGGTCCAGGAAAAAGCTGTGGAGATGGTAGTGTGTTGATGGCTGCAATGACAGAGAACAGACATCAATGAGACGTATATGACCTTTGTGGTACTGGACACGTTCCTGTAATTTTTCATGTGAAAAAAGATTTATGCCTACACCTGGGCGTGATGTTGTTCAGGGTTCCCTGAATGGAATCATTTTGTTTGATTGCAGGTGACGTGGTCAGATGGACAAATCACAGAAACAAACAAGACATATCAGGAGCTGTACAGTTTTCACACAGAGGTGAGTTTGAATACAGAAGCAGCAAGTTTGACTGAAGAAGACCGAATTGCAACGAAACTCAGTCGGTACAGCAATTCGAAAGTCTCACTGGTTTTGATGCTAATGTGTCTCATCAGAGCCTCCAGTACGTTTGTATATACCAGGGTGTAAACATTCACATGGCTATCGTGAAAGTGAATGTTTGTAACACTGAAGAATTTTGAGATTTCAAGAAGCAATGTGACAGGATCTAAAAGCGGATTACAAAATGTATTGCTTGTTGCTAAGCAAGAGCTGATGCATCAATCTGACATGAGTGTGCCAGGGTTTTTCGATGCCTGGAGAGGACCAGGTACATAAAAAGCGAAGGTGTATAAATCTGTTGATAGCATAAATCTCAATTCTGGAGAATTTGGGAGCCATTGGTCATGCACAGGGACAATATAATCAGCAGAGGTTATAGTATGGTCCATCTTCCGCTCTCCACCATCCGCCCATCTGTCTACAATTCACATTTCCAACTTCTCCAAAACCGTCAGCCAGATTCACTTGAAACTGGTGGAGATGTACCTTATGTGGGTCTCTACTAAGTTTACATGAGTGGTCATGCCCCAATGATTTTAAGATGTTTTATGAATTTTTAAAAAAATTTTTGGCAAAATCTTCAAAAATCTTCTCTTGAAACCACTCAGCCAATTGCTTTGAAATCAAATAGGGACACTTCTAGAGGTGCCCAGACCTTAATTTGTTCTACAGGTGGCTATTCAGTATTCTCTTTCTCTCTCTTTTTTTTTCTTTTTAATGAATTTTGTGGGGATTTTTTCCATTTTTACGTCTACAATACTATCACTCAGACTGTTCCGGCAAGTCAGTGGGGACTGCAATTGAAAGTCAAATTTTTACTTATTATGAGTTGAAGGTTTAGGTCAGCTGTTCACTAGGTGGTGATACACTAGATCCGTGATTTTTAACGAATTTTTCAATTCAGGTATCTGTCAGTTAATGCATACATACTGATTGATTACTGAGTAAGTCAATGGGGATTGCAATAGAAATTTACATTTTTGACTTCTCCAAAATCATCAACCAAATTCACTTCAAACTGGTACGGAGGGACCTTGAATGGGCGCCAACAAAATTTATTCAAATGGTCATGCTCTAGTGAGTTTTGGATTTTTGAGGATTTTTTTTGTTCATTTTTCAGCAAAATCTTTAAAAACCTTCTTCAAAATTGCCAAGCCAATTGCTTTAGAATTGCATTGGGACACTTCTGAGGACCGCCAGACTTTAATTCGTCAAAAGATGGCACTGTGCCATTATGCTAATATTTGGTAACTTTTTTGTGTTTTCACAATTTTTGGACTTCTCAAAAATTATCACTCAGATTGTTGTCAAACTTGGTAGAAATGTAGCTTGTAGGAGGGTCGAACAAAGTGTTGACTGTGTGTTCATACTCTGGATCCCACATTTTTAACAGATTTTTAATGTGGCTACCTGTCAGTCAGTTAATGCATACATTTCTATTGATTATCATGAAAGTCAGTGGGGGTTGCAGGGAAAGTCACATTTTTACTTCGCCTCCAAAATCCTCTCTCCTAGACCAGAGTTGCACTTACTATGGGTTGAATGTGAAGGTCAGCTGAGGATGGGGTGTTGATACAACCGTCTTGTTTTGGTTTTTTTTGTTTGTTTTTTTTTTTCTAAACCAGAAATGCTACAAAGCAACCAAAATGTTTTCCGTGGTAGATGTATTCATCATCTACATGATACAGTTCATGTGGATGGCTCATTTACAGATCAAGAGTCCCATTTTTCCAAGGACAATCATTTTTGTCAAATTGGCGTGCCAGTGCATATTTACACAGATTACAGGAGTATTTTTCAATTCTACAAAGTAAATTGATGAGTGCACCATTCAAAGCCATATAAATGTGGATAATTTGCAAGTCTGGGTCAGTTTAGGTCAAACCTAACATGGGATCTGACAGTTAACTTTTTGATTGCATGTGGGCAGATATGTAACATATATATATATATATATATAAGGTGAATCTTATTCTTGATTGTGCTTCGAAAAATTATAGCATTATTATGATGCCATCGATAAATGTTGCTTTCAGCTTGTCAAGTTGTTCCCCAAGGACTCGGGAGCTCACAAGCTAGAGAGACACATCCCATTCCTGCCACAAGGTAAGTACAGTCTGCATAATCCTGGGTGGAGTGAGTCAACAGCTTGCCAAGACGTGTTGTTACAACAATGTGCAGAGGAAAGTCCTTGACTAATCCCCAGTATCATTGTATGTGGAACAAAGAAGCAGACGACAGTTAAACACTGGACTGTTTTTTTGGCAATTTCAGTGAGGAAAAAATTGTGAAAATGTGGTCATTTGCGAAATGGAAAGAAACCAGAAAGGTGAAACAACTGCATGTTTGCACAGACATAATTATGGGTGCCCTCAATTTATTTCCAGTCTGAAATTAAGTGGTAGTTAGTGGGTATGAGGGCAGTAATCATTGACGATAGGATTTTACTTTGTCAGCACTGTAGAGTAGCTTCAAGAAACCTTGATCTTTAGTAATTCACATTTTTTAGCCCCTTGGCCTTAGCTGATGGGGTATTGTAATCACCATGTCTGTACATGCATCCATCTGTCTCTTAGTTGCATAGCTTTGTGATGCCCGCTTCTCTAATTCATGGGGTTACTTTCCTATTTATGTACCTGCTTGGGTGGAAAAGTAGATATATCTCAAATACCTCTGTCACCCTTGAAGATGCCAAAACTTAAGAACAGATTGAGCCTATATATACCCTGTATATAATGTATGTACAGTGGTACCTGCTGTATGTGGCCACCCTTACTGCCACAAACAAGTGGCCACATACAGCAGGTGACTTGTAACCACAGATAAATTTACAAAGAAATTGACTCTGGTAGCCAAGAAAAATCTGACAACATCAGATAAGAGTAAAAAATTTTTCCCCAACTGCATTTTAATATATTTGAATTTAATCTAACATATTTCAATATATTATGTACTTTGTATATTGGATCTTCTTATATTATCTAAGTAAATTTCTTAAGTAAGATTTTAGTTATATTTCTATCTCAAGCTGGGTGAAAATAGCTTCAAGCTAATGTTCTATGTACCCAAAACCGAGGATAAATAAAATGAACTTGAACAAAAGTAGGTGACAGCAGGTACTACTGTGTGTGTGGGATATCCTGAAATTTGTACAGTGCAAGCATCTCATTTCAAGCTTGGCAGAGTTCAACAATCCGGGACCTTGACCCAATTTTAGGGTCACCAGGGGTGGTCATATGGTTGCCTTTGCAAGAACTTTTGAACTGTCATGAAACTTGCACTGTAGAAGCATCTCATTGAAAGTTTGGTTGAGTTTGGCATTCAGTGACCATGACCAATTGTAATGTGCACCAGGGGTCATCATATTTTTACCCTAGCTGAGGGGTCTTAAGGTCATTCCAACCATTATTTTTTTTCTTTTTTTTTTTTTTTTTTTTTTTTTTTTTTAATTAGATGTAATGAGATGATAAACAAGGAAACATATTTGTGCTGCCATTAAAGAAAAACATTCAATCGTGCTATTAGTATAAAGTGAAACTGGAACATTATCAAATTGCACTACTTCTGCAGTCAAAGTAGCAAGGAGAATAAATTAAAGTTTCCTGGGTTTTCATGTAAAAATGCACACAAGTATGTATACCTAGGATTTATGTTCCCAGTTTCCACCAAAGGTATGTATATTTATTGAATAAGTCTATTGACTTGATTTTTTTTTCTCTTTTAACAGAAAAAGGCAACACGCTAAAAGGCAACACACTAAGTCAGAAAGAGCTCAATGATCATGTGAGCAAATACATAGGGTAAGTCAGCATGTCAACGGTATGTATGTTCATTACAAATAGGAAATATTCATATGTAGCTGCGATCCTGTGCTCTTCCTGTGTTGCCGGGGCAACAGACTGATGCTTCCACCATGATTAGGGCAGATTTGTATTATATACTACAGTAACATCCATAAATAACACCTTTTCAACCAAGAGAGAGCCCATTTCTAATCAATTTAGGCATCCTTTATGCTTCAAATATATGTTAATACATTTTCTTAAGATTATTCTGTGTTCGTGTTGTTCATTTTATTGGGAAAGGACTTTTGATCATGCTAAATACATGGATCTGCCCTGATGCAGGTGGATCCCTCTTTTGCTCGATAGGTGTTAGAGTAGGACCGCATTTAAATATGAATACATCCTATTAAGAGTATATAAATCAGTACTGCCAGAAAGATATTGAGTTGATGTTAAGTGTATATACAAGTTAGGTGTTAATGTGATTTAGAATACATATGGTATATGGAGCAGTATATTTTGGACATATGAATTGAACTGGATGACTATTGAAAAAAGAATTAACTTGAAGAAAGAGTTGTCTGTCTGTAGGTTGCTAAGTGGTCAATTACCAAACTACATGTACATGTATATGCAAAACATGTTTGAAATTTGTGTCTGAGATTCATATTGTAAATCTGAGATGTACTGCTAGCAATTCCTTATCTTAAGAAACCAAAATTAAAATACATACAACTTTCATTTGGTTTCTATGCGCTCCTCACTTAAAACTTTTTGCCAAAGGAAGTAAGGGAAACAAGAATTGTGCATGAGTTAAAAAATTTGTCTGCCAAGCACATGTTGGAAACTAGATAATAAGCTCAGTAGTTTAATGCTGTGCCCCAGTGTCCGTAAGTGGATAAGTGCTTTTCATACTATATTGGTCACCCTCTCAAATTAACAGTTTATGGATATGTGTGTGTGTGTGTACATCCATACGTACATACACACATGTATAGCGTAAATCTCCAGGAAAAGAATCCTAGGAACGTTTAATTTTGATTTTAATAACACCATGGGCAGCTGGCACTATCCTGTTAGTCACACCTACATTTGGTGCAAGAATTTTATTTTGGTTACAGTGAGTACTGGTGGCACCACCAGTGAGTAGGACGCCAGGTTTTCCGCAGATTCTATTTGCAGCATAAATAACAATTTTCAAAAGTCTTACACCTTTACATTGTGACTAGGGAACTTAGGTATCATATTTGTGTGGGTTTATAAAGAGATTTGTTACTGATGTCATTTATTTATTTTTTTCACAGAAAATTGGCCGATCTACCAGAGCACATGGTGCAATGTGAACACATGGGTGGCTTCTTCAGGCCAGTTCTTCCCTACTCCTGTCCATCATCTGTGTCATCACCCCATCACCCTGCAGCCATCACTAGACTACCACCACCACAGATATTGTCACCGCCCATTGTGCTTAAAGGTATGCTGGAAATTTGTTATGTAGGAGGAATAATATTGCAGGAAAAGACAAGTGTTGTGTTGCTTATTGGCAAAGCTGCAAGGCACACCCATTTTTCAGAAAATCAGTGGGGCTCACTAATTCGCACATTTTCTGGCCTAGGACAAGTGAAATGCCAATCAGAGCCAGTGAAAATGTCGAAACACCATCCCTAGAAACAACCACACGTTTTGCTTGGTGTAAATTGCTTTATTTTTGCATGCAAAAATTTTCACGTTTTTTTGCATTTTTGACACTTCACTGTAGTTTAATTTTCACTGTTTTGGACATAATGCCTTTTCATCAAAGTTAAAATGCTATTTCTCTGTGTTTTTATTTTCACGGTTTTGTGCCATCAGTGAAATAATCCAAAATAAGAGGACAGTGAAATTAAAGTAATTTACAGTATTTTACAAACAGGATTTCTAGATGGATAGACAAATGAGTCCAAACAGGCTACCAAATCTCAAAATAAGTTGTCGTAAGGATGAGAACAAAAGGAAGGAAAACCATGCGAACCCTGTTTTTACATGTTGAAACATTATTCATCAGATAGTAATTTTGGTGAGAGTTGTTTTCCATTGGGGCTATTTATTTTCAACCTCTGCTGGCCCTGTGGATGTGGACTTTTGAATATTTATCTTGAAAAGGGGGAAAAAAAGGATAGCCCCAGAAAATCTATGGTAGTGTTTCATGAGCATGCGAAAAATAGGAAAAAAATAGGGTACAAGCCAAAAGTATAAAAATTATAGGTGAAAAAATAATACTTTTATTCTCATTTTAATATTTTAAAAAAACTCACTTTGTCTTCAATCGTCACTTTACATTCATTTCCTACACCCTCAAGGCGCAAAAGGTTAGGGACATCGTAAATGGAACACTGCTGGCTGACAGGGAAGAGGCCATGCTAGCGAGCTATGCCTGTCAAGTGTCACTTCATTAACACAATTAAAAATGCATGCAGAAAAAACAGGAATACAGGTTCCACAACTGTTAGCTTGTTTGCATTTCCTTCACAAGACGCCATGCTAGCGAGCTATGGCTGTCAAGTGTCACTTCATTAACACAATTAAAAATGCATGCACAAAAAACAGGAATACAAGTTCTACAACTGTTAGCTTGTTTATATTTCCTGAAGACCAAAAATTATGGAGAGTGTGGACCCATGTTGTTACAAAGTATTACATTGTAACAAAACTTAAGTGTGTTTAATCATTTTGATTCAATTGAGGAAAAAAAATGATGGAAAACATTGACAAACAAAGACCGATCTTGTTCCATACCGATGTGTAGGGTTGAACAGTCTATAACAGGTTCCTGGATTGAGTTAGTTTGCCACTGTAATGTGTATGTCCAATTACTACTGTACATTGCGAGGTGTTTAATCCCATAACTAGATAACACTTGTTTGGATAGCTGCACTTTCACGCTTCATCTATGCAGCTGCCAAGACCAGTGGGCAGCTGGCCTTTTATATCTTTCAATCATGTACCAAAGCCAGCTCCAAATAATCAAATGTAAAAAATCTCATCTCATTGTATCTTTGTTCTGAATATGGACCCAGAAAATGGGTCAGTCAGAGGAAAATATTTACCAGTGTAACATAATGGATACAATCTAGAACTAGAAACAAATCTGACTGGGTGCCTATAAAATGAGAACAGTTTGAAGTGCAACACTTTGCCATTGTTCTACATAAACTAAATTCTGTGTATTAGCCTGATTTGCATAAAGTAAAATGCTAAAAAATTGGTTCTTGGTTCATTGGATGTGGCCATGTCACAAACTTATAAACAGAAGTTTGAATGATACCACTATCTTTAATAGTTTTGAAGCTATTCAACATTTCAATTTTGCATTTTCACCTAGAAATTGAAGTTGGAATGGGACCTCTATCTATAATAGTTTTGAAGCTATTCAAGATTTATAATTTGCATAAATTAAAATTTTACAATTTTGGTTTATGGTTCATTGGATGTGGCTTTGCCACAAACCTATAAATTGAAGTTGGAATGGTATCAATCTATAATGGCTTTGGAGATATTCAACTTTGAAAATTTTCAGTGCCCCTAATTTGCATAATTTGAAATTCTACAATTTTCATTTACTGTCCATTACATTGGCAGGTGTCACAAACCCATAAATGTACACAGATATTTTGTGTCTGTCTGCAATAGTTTGGAAGATATAGAGCTTTTGAAATTTTAATTGCCCCTAATTTTCATACTTTTTAACGTCGTGACTATTCCAAACAAGATCCACAATTTCACTGGTAGGTCAGTCACCATGGCAAGTTTGGTGGTTTTCAGAATTATAGTGTCTGAGAAAAACTGTGGACAAATTTGATTAAAGAAGAAGGAAAGAAAAAAAGAATTCTTGTATAAACAAAATGTCTAGGCTCACACCCAGACATAATACAGGATGAACTGGTGTATAGGGACAAGTAACTCACTGCCCGCCAACATTACCCAGGTCACAATGTTACTGCCAGGTAGGAATTTTCATATTGAAAGCCATTCATAAATGCAAACTTGTATTTAATCATCCATACATATGGGAAGGGGAAATTAACTGTTTTTACAGACTTTTGCACACCGTAGGCATAGGCCATAGCTGTTTCCGTGAATGCTAGAATTTGAAAGGCCAGGCCCATCCTGACGCAAATTCCAATTTATTGCATGCATGCTTGTTCTTGTTCAATGAAGTCTAGTAATTTTTTATAGGAAATATCTCTTTTGCAACAAATTGTCATTGCCCAGATGGCAAGTAGTGATCGTCTGGCTGTCCCACGTCTGCACACCCTTGCAGTACCAATGACGGCAGGGTTCTTGGCATCCGGCTGATGTCTGTAAGGCTGAATGATCTTTTCCTCATCTGCTACAGCCTTTCTTAGTAATTCTTCGTCATCCTCATC
The DNA here is from genome assembly GCA_964020975.1 of Hermodice carunculata. Lineage (NCBI taxonomy): Eukaryota > Metazoa > Annelida > Polychaeta > Eunicida > Amphinomidae > Hermodice > Hermodice carunculata. The sequence goes on along the minus strand of OZ026624.1, from coordinate 11,608,921 downwards.
AGACCATGAACATGAAAAACTCAGTTCAGACTCTCAGGAATCACTATGCTGTGTTGTATCTGCCATTGCTCTTGCCAAACTGAAGGCACTCTGGCTATAACACATTCACTATAGCCAGCGGGTTGTGTTTGTGACGTCACCAACACTTTCCCACATTGGGCCATGTTCAGAGAAAAATCCGCACTTTCATGTAGCGGCCGTGGCGCACTTTTGAAGGTTAAAAAAAAAAACAGTATTTGAAAAAGAAACTTAACATTTTGGTTTTTAGATATCATTTCTAACCACCCTAAACATCATAATTGTGGTGCCCATTCAATCAAGCTAACCTTTAATTTTGTAGATTTATCAAGCGCAATTTCAAAATTAGAATTTTGCTCATGGGTTTGGCAAATGCAATCAGCAATTGGGTAAAGAGCTTAATGTTACTTGAGCAAAATTGACTACAGTTGTAAAACCTAGTGCCAGCCTAGCTATTAAGTTGTGCAACTCAACATTGAGTGAAGGTTTTATGGAACATACGCAGCCACATTCATTGTGAATTTAAGGGATGCCTTATCTTGAAAAGGTGGTCTTTAACTCAGGTGGTCTTTCAAGAGAACCACTGTAAAGCATGCAGCGATGACGCAGTCATTGGGCTGCTCTGACTTGCCACTGATTACGAAGGTTTTGAGGACTTCTCTGGGTCTGCTACGATACCAGTGCTTCCCTCTGTTGACAGGTTTAGATGAAGAACCAGTTACTGCCAGTGGGCACATCAAGAAGACAATGACAATATACAACTCTCATATACTGGACTCAGCCAGGAAAAATGCAGGTAATATAATAGAACATAGCTTCTGTGTAGAACGATAAGGTCTATTTGACATCTGAGGAGAAAACATTTTTGTCCGGGCTACTTATCGCCAAAGGCGATGACTTTGTCAAAACGTTTTCTCCAAGGATGTCTAATAAACTTTATCGTTCTACACAGAAGCTACATTCTATTTTTATTCCCATGTACCCCATAATTTTGTTGTGAAAAGTCGCCAAAATACTAAAAAAAAGGCGTAGGCCTACTTTCACAATTCAACTTGGTCAAGTACGCAGCACATGCAGTAGCATATATGAATATCTAATCCTGCTTTACAATTATTTGGTCCCTAGCAATGAGGTAAACAAACTAATCAATTTTATGTTGGGACTAGTGGCAGCAATATTCTAATGATTTCCCACACATTCATTTTAATCTTGAAAAAATAGTGAAATATGAATTACAAATTGACATGTCATGATGCCTGACCAAGGATAAAAAAAACAACTAGTCCGCTGAGTATGGATCGAAGATGAGACATATGAGTAATGTGGTGAACTAGTACCCACAAATGCCTAATAAAATAATTTTTACCGGACCTAGACACGGGAAGTACTTAAAACACACAAGCACAACGTACATGTAATTATAGTTATAGTGGAAATAAATGTATTAGATTGGTAGATGAAACAAGGGCAGGCTGTCATGAATTATATTGGGTAATGCCCCTCTCACAGCACATTGTTGAGGAAAGGCTTGTGAAAGACCCTGTTATGGCTACAGCTACATAATGTCCGTCGAATTCTTTATATACATGTTTGGTGTTGAAATACCAAAAATTTAATGTTCTGTGGAAAAAAACCCACCAAACTTTTCAAGGCTAAAGTTTGCCATACAAAGTGTGCTCACTACTTTCAGGACCAGGACTTCCCATAAATAACCAAGTGAACAAGACCTGGCAAGTGCCAGACAGCATAGAAGTGTTGAAATCAAACCTATGATTTTAATAAAAGTTTGACATGTTTCACCCGACCTATGCTCTTCTTTTAAATAACCAAAGCTCATCATGAGTAGTTTAGTGGCAAATAATTTGGTACATTCTACAACAAAATTTAACTCGTTCTCCCATAAACTTGGCAAAACACACTGATGGTCAAATGTGGTGTGGTGCAATGTTTTTAGCTCTGCTGACCATAGGTCGCAGAGCTTAGGCCGTCATTCATGTCTGTCTGTACATCAGTAAACTTTTGCTTGTGAATGTGATGCAGACAACAGTTTTCATGTTAGCCTCATATAACTTTCAGGATTTATAAAGGGTATGAATATCTAGGTCAAGTTTGATATTTGGGCAAAAATAGGAAAATTTGTAGGATGCTGTTTTTCAAAGTTTTTCATGAATCATCTCGAAACTTGGTGGGAAAGTCAGTCAGGCAAAAAGACAAAAACAGCCAAAATTTGGTGTCGCCTCCCACAATATTACAGAAGATGCGGACCAAAAGGTGTTGAAAATACATTATATTCATTGTGTTGATTAAGTAGAAGGCAAATGATACCAAATTTACCCACAGGTGTTTGTCATATGTTGAAGTTATAATATGAATAACCTTAACCTACATTCTAACGGTCACAGAGGGAATTCATATCAGGAAATAATTTTTTTTTTATGGTCGATACATGTGAACGCATGCACTTTTATCAATATACCAGCAGAGGAATATTATAGAAACAAAAGTCTATGACCTGGGGAGTCATGGTGGTGCCCATGGTGGTATTAAGTGGAACTAGCATCCTGGGTATTTAAAGTACATTAATTTCATTATTGTGCTTATGAATGGAGATACAACTTCTAGATTTACACCACTATGCGTTGGGCCAGTGGTCAAATTTTGAATGACCCTGGCCCGATTTTCAAGGTCATTAAGGGCATAGTAAAGGACACTTGATTATACATTTTGTGAAATAAGGCTAGCAAAAACCATCAAACTTTCACATGACCTTGACCTATTTTTCAAGCTCATTAAGCACTGAAGAAAAGGACTGTACATTCAATATGTTGATAGAGAATAAGGGGAACAATATCAAATGTACTAAGTATCCCAAATGTGTTCATGTGAAAGTTTGATGTTGCATCATATGGATGACTTTGATAAATTACACAGGGTCATGTGAGGCAATGCTTTTCAGGGAACGAGTTCTTGGTGATGGTCAGCATATTATATGTCAGCAGAGCATTAAGCCCGTGGGCCTCTCGTTGACTAATTCTAACCATAATGAAAAACAATTCAGAAAGAATTGTAGATGAGACCCATCAAGATAACATGCTGTAGGTCAACAGGCTGCCTGGCCTGGGCACACACCAAGGAAAACTGTTGACCTGGTCACAAACTGAGTTGTGATTCAGAGGGGAAATGGTTAAGACAAGGTTGCTGGAGGCAGGCAACATTTAGGAGATAAAGATACAACAAAACAAGGCCTATGGTGGCTCACACATTTGTGTCAAGTCTGACCGGTTTCGCTTTTTACACAGCTCATCAGAGACTGGTCTAACGGCTGGTGGGGCATGCTTTATATACCAGGGTGTAATGCTCGTAACTAACATTGTGGTGTGTATTGTGACGTAAACTAAGTTAAGTACGAATGTGTATTATGGCAGTCAGATTGACGTTTTCATAACACTGGTCCTGGTAGTTGCAATTGAAAAAAAAAAAAAAAAAAACAGTTAGAAGATGCCAGTTGTTTTGACAGGCATAATTCATTGTATGCTAGATAAAGGTGCTCAAGGCTTTGGCTACTAGCGTTTGCATTGCGTAGTTTTAGCAAACCAACCTGCAGCTGCCCTTGGCGCAGTTGACCAGCATCACTGGAAATGCACAAAAACATCGTCTTCACTTGGTATTTTGACTCTGAAATGAGGAATAAATGGCATTCCTATCTAATTACATTGAAATAAGCAAGAAAATGTTTGATTTGTTTTATTGACTTAGTAGAAGAATCGGTAACTTCAAACAAGTATCTTAGAAAGAGCAGTTACATGTGTTCTTACACATCTGTATGTTGCAGATGGGATGGCCCCTCACATACCTGGCCAGCCCGGGATGGTGCCCACTGCCACCAATGTGGTCACGACCCCTACCACCAACCACAGGTAACATGCAGACTCTACTTAACGTGTCTTCTTGTGTCATCTTCACAAGCCTCTACAGAAGGCGCAAACAACTCTTTCAGTGCCAAACACGACTAAAGTTGATCTACTGAAAGCAAACTAGTCTGAATTATCATAAGGATCCCAGATTAGTATTCCTTGTAAAAAGACCTTTCATTCAAGTACCAGCATGCCTATAGTTCCAGAGAGAATATCCCAGGTCAACAGCTTTTCTCGGTGTGCATTGCACCAAATACACGCTGAGAAAAGGTGTTGACTCAGTCCCAAATTTAGCACTGAAAAGGTTTAAATTCACCTTCTGTTTGTCGACAAGTCCTAAGGTTCAATTACAAATCACAGATAATAACACTTTTTACTGCAACAAGATGTTTTAAAATGGTCTGGTGACTTTTTCTTCATTTTTCTTATTTGCCCTGACTTTCAATTCTGCATGTTTCTTTGATTGTTCTGAGGGATTGAATTCTGCAAGAGAAGGAAATTCATGATACAAGAGGTGCTGAGCCACTTCAGAGATAAATGCTTGTGCTTGACGTAAACTTACTATGCAAAAATTCATGGACAGATAAAGAATGTCTTTCTAACATATTTCCAATCCAAAGTCGCTTCAGAGCCTGAAAGATATCTGAATATGGGATAAGAAATCTGCATCATGAGGTAGGTTGCCAGCGACTAGTGTCAGGACTTAATGGAGTAGAAGGAGAAAAGTTGTCTGCATGCACCATTGTGAAATTTGCATTTCAGGCACGCTTACACAGTTGTTGCTAGCTCTCCATCTCCCCACAGTTCACCACTTCCGACCCCGCTGTCGTCACCGTACGCGTCTCCCTCAGCCAACTCCTGCAACAGGCAGACTTCCCCCAGGGCCTCCCAGATGGAATATTTGGCAAAGTGGCTGAAGAAAATTCGTCTCCATAAGTACACTGAACAGCTCAAGAAATACTCCATAGAAGAGGTAATCTTAACTCCAATCATGTCTTAAGGGAATCTGGTTAAGTCAAATTAGTCTGAATTATCATGAGGATCCCAGATTCATATTCCTCATAAAAAGACCTTTCAATCAAGTACCAGTGTGCCTGTAGTTCCATAGACAAAAACTGTTGACTCAGTCCGAAATTTTGCACTGATAGAGTTGACAAAGTGGCACCTCTGGTATAAAAATAAAAAACTGAGTACATGTACAGTGAAACCTTATTATAATGACGCCCAGTCATGTTCACTTAGTGAAACAAGTTTTGAGGGACTTAAAGGCAAATACCTTTGTTATTTGACTCATTGATCAGACAAGTTAAAATATCTGACTCATTTGGCAAGAAACAGATTGTGCCATTATCATGTACAATTTCACGTGCTTCATTGGTTTCACTCGACTTTCTCACTGATGATGTGAACTGTACATGAGACCAATCAAAACAGCATGCCCTCGGTCAACAACTTTCAATGGCACATTGTGCCCAACCTGTGCCAAGGAAAGCTGTTGAGTTAATCCTACATGCTGGTCCATGTATGTAAGGGATGACAATTAAAGGGTGACATGTTTGTTTTATGTTTATAAGCTTTGAGAATATAGGAAAAAAGAGTGTCTGTGCGAAATGTTAGGATGTGGTTAATGTGGGCTTTGCCTGCTCCCCAATTGAAATAAAATATGTTCAAACCAAGTGTCAAGTTAGATTAAATGGCCTGGAAAAAAAAGAAAACACTAGCAAGGGACAATGTAAATGGTATTTTGAAATGCAAAGATAATCGGGTTAGATATTTCGTTGAGATCTAGGCGTAGATTGAGGCGCATCAGTCAACATGCACATGCAGAAAGCTTGAGCGTGATGTGAAGCTGGCTGTTGTAATGCTTCCAGTTGATGTATTTGAATGACCATGACCTGGAAGCTGCTGGCCTCACTCAAGGTGCAAGGAAGAAACTACGGAATCATATAGACACATTGCGGTAAGTGTACTCCACGTGAAATTCTACAATAGTCGAGTGATGACCGGAAGGGAACTGTGCAAGTTCTGTGTACATGTATCAGTAAATATGCAATGAGTAATTGACCAGACATGGAATATATATAATTTCAAATGGCTGTACAATGGTTAATAGAAAGAATTATTTCTGGAGTTTCACTTGAATGAAGACATGAGCTTACATGTAAATGTATATAAGCTACAAATTGACTGCAAGTCTGACTTTTGGACATGGTGAGAATGTAATGAGCCTGACATTGGGACATTGCTAGCAGTGATTAGTGTGAGAAGCCTCAAATCAGGATCACTGATCAATTAAAATATGGTTGGTATTGCTGCAGATGAAGTGTACTTACATCCATGTGGGTACAACTTCCAAGGAGGTGTACAACTATTTTATGAAGTAACTAGTAGGTCTAATAGAAATACAACTTTGACATTTCAGAAATGGACAGGGCCCCAATGGTATAGTCATCTCGGACGTACATGGTTCCCCTCGCTCCATTTCCCCGATGTCCCCCAGCAGCACCACATGGCACACCCCACCGGGCCAGCACACTTACCTGCCTCCCCCACATGGTGGAATGGGCAAGCCTGTATTCCCCAGCAACTTATCCCACACCAGCAGTATGGACAGTTCCACAGAGTGCTCAGAGTACTCGAGCCCCGCCCAGAGCCCCAGGCCTGATGACGAGCACCAGGCGGAGAGTTCATCCGATGACAATGAAACCACAGGTATGTCCTTAAAGACATATTACATGCATTTGGAACTTCCTGTCTAGATTTTACCAAGGTATCAACAATACAAAAATTTAATATCAGACAAAATTGAGCTTTCCGTTCCTCCTCAGTGCCATACTATGCTGCATTTCTATACCTAAAGGATAGATTATATATGTATGTGTGTATATGTATGTATATATACACACATATATATATATATATATATATATATATATATATATATATATATATATATGTGTGTGTGTGTGTGTGTGTGTGTGTGTGTGTGTATATATATATACACACATATATATATACACATATATATATATATACATATATATATAAATATACATATATATATACATATATATATATATATATATATATATATATATATATATATATATATATATATATATATATATATATATATATATATATATATACCCACACACACACATGTACATACACACATACATATATTTGCCCACCCTTCTACTAAAGGAGGAGCATATAGTAATCGCTTTTTCCCTGCATAGATTACACTTCATGTCTGGACTATAACTCTTGTCATTTGGCTTAAAACCATGCAACTTAGCACATATATGTATCTGGAGACAAGGGTGTGTCATACACAAAAAGTAGGCCAATGGGTCAAGTATGTAGGTCACAGTAGTATATCTCCATATTGTGTCCAAAATATAATTCCTTTCATCTTGAACTTAATTCCATAAACTCAACTGACTTGTCAGGGAGCTGAGGTTATGTGGTGGTTTGGCATCCGTCATCCATCTGTCGGCACGTCTGTCCTGTGTCATACACAATTAACATTTTTGACTTCTCCAAAACCATTGGCCAAACTTACTTGAAACTTGGTGGGAATGTACCTTGAGTGGATCTCTAGCAAGTGTCCAAATGGTCATGCTACATTTATTTTCTAAATTTTTATTTATTTAATTTTTTTTTTTTTTTTTTTTTGGTTTATTTTTTTAGCAAAATCTTTAAAAGTCTGCGAAACCGCTCGGCAAATTGCTTCAAAATTGCATAGGAACACTTGTGGGGACCCCCAGACCTTAATTTGTCCAACGGGTGGTACTGTGATTTTAAACTATTTTTTTTTTGTTTATGAATTTTTATGTGATTAGGCTATTTTTCACTTTTTCTCCAGGACTGTCACTCATATTTTTCTGAAACTTGACGGAAATGTAGCTCATGTGAACATAAGGGGCAGTGTTTACAAGGTAGTGATACTCTGGATCCCTGACTCTTAATGAATTTTTTTATTTGAGTACCTGTCGGTTAATGCATGCATTCCTGTGGTTTATGGGTTGAATGTCAATGTTAGCTGAGGACGGGCTCTTCACACAGCCCTCTTGTTTTATGATTTTTTGCCTCAGCTGACAAGTCATCTGAGGTTAGAGTAAGGTTCATCGTCTATCATCTGTCTCTCCATCCACGCATCTGTCCATCCATGCAGATGTTCACATTCTTGTTACCGCAATATCTGCAGAATGCCTCCATCTATTTTGCTCAAATTTGACATCATGCTTACCTTACCTGGCAAGATGTACTGATTAGATTTTTGTGTCACCATGACCTAATTTGAGCAAATGGAAGCTTAATTACATGCTCGTTAGGTCTAGTTATCGCAGTATCACCAGAGTGCTCCAATGTATTTTGCTCAAATTTGGCAGTATCCTTATCTAGCATGCCAAGATAAACTAATTAGATTTAGTGTCACCTTGACCTAATTTGAACAAATGGCAGCCTAATTATATGTCCGTTAAGGCTCATTACTGCGATATCTCTTGAATGCTTCCATGTATCTTGCTCAAATTTTTCTAGTATGAATATCTTGTATGCCAAGATGAGCTGATTAGATTTTGGTGTCATCATGACCTTATGTGAGCAAATGGCAGCCTAATTAGATTTTCGTTAGGGCTGGTTACTATGATATCTCCAGAATGCCTCCATGTATTATGCTCTATTAAAGTTTGATAGGAATAATTAAGGGTCTGCCCCACGGGGGATCCTTTATGTTTTGGGGTTGTCCGTCTGTTTGGATGTACATCCATTCAGATGTGCACATTCATTACCACGATATCTACAGAATGCCTCCATGAATTTGCTTAAATTTGGCAATACACTTATCGTACCTGGCAAGATGAACTGATTAGATTTTGGTGTCACCATTACCTAATTTGAGCAAATGCTTTGCGTTGAAGGTACAACAGGGATGATGGTTTTAAACAAATATGACCTTGATATCATTCTGAAGTTCACAGCACCACTTCAGTTCATGCATGAATGTAAGGTTGTCTGACCACAGGACTGTCACAGTCCTCTTGTTAACTTAGTGTCATGAAATTGAAATATATCTTCACCTAATGGTGTGTCATGTAATGAAGCAAGAAAGTACGTGACTAGGTCAAGTATCTGGGTCACATAATCACGTAAAACTGCAATACGGTTGTGTTTGTCCTCATATTTATGCGATGTATGACTTAGTTTCATGATCCATAATATAGGGTTGAACATTGACCCAAGGGTGAGGTATGTCACAAATGTAGGTCACTAGTTCAAGTCAACATTGATGTATTTATATAAAGTGTCTGGCCTATAATTATGCCCAGTGCCTACCGGAGGAGAGGGAAAAAGTAAACCGTTTTTCTGTATGTCCATCCATCTGTTCACCTGTGTCACATGTATCTGGGCTGTAATTCTGTTGTCCTTTGACTGAGAAGCGTGAAACCCAAAAATGTTTGTTATGCTGGGATTTAAAAGTAATTATGCATGATTGATGCAGACACGTATAAATTAAATTCTCCCTTTCAACTTCTGCTCCGCTTTCTGTTGTATTCATCTCCATTTCTAAACCAGTGCTTAATGGCGACCGGAACACCTCGATTACAGGCAGAGCCACCACTGGTGACAAAATATACTAAACGTTCACAACACCCTCTAACGTATTGAAAAGGTCTGTTATACCGCAGGAGTATATTGGAATCCTCATGTCCATCCATCCATAACACTGAACTTGTATCCGCAACTAGTCCCAGGAGTTTCATTGGATCCCTTTCAAACTTTGCACACTTAACTGGCATGATGTGGGCCAGTGCATATTACATTGCGGTGTCACTGCTTTCATTTTCTGATTTTTAATGATTCATATAATGATTGCTGGCATTCTGATTGAAATTATTCTTGAAGTATCGTGATCTGGTGTTTTAAAAGATGTGGGAACCCTTTATATAGGACAGAGGTATAAGGCAAGGGAAAAGGAGTTCATGCAGACAATTTATTGAGTGATGTTAGTAGATCATTCAGTCAGGTATGTTTATGTTGTTGAACACAGTCAGGCACAACCCCTGGCTTTAGGAATGGCTGAAAGTGTATTTTCATGTAGTCTGACTTAAGGACTTGATAATGATCCAATGGAACCCCCTGTGGATGGGAATAGAAGAAGTTAATGTTTGATGTTTTTGTTTTGCAGAAGTAGAAGGACGACTGTCAAGAGGCCAGGAAGAGGTGGCGGTGCATCCGGGCTTACTGACCTTATCTGCCCCCCATCTGGTACCGGGTCATCCGCACCCAGGGGAGCAGCCACCTCTTCTCCCTCCCACAGGCATGGAGCAACCAAACACTTTTGTGCCTATCCAAAATACCAATGTGAATGGCTCGTCGGAAGTCAAGAGTCCTGTTGGAGAACTACCTGTGACGTTTCCAGTGGGCCTACGCCCCTTCCTGCCAGGAATGGACCCTCTTATACGCCACGGTCAACAAATGTGGTACATGACGGCCCCAGCCATGGGGCCCAGACCACAGGGCAAACCAATGCCAGTCAATACCGGTATACCTAATTACGCACCCAAAATGGCAGCTAACCCTATGAGTGGGGCAGTAGTGCTGGACAGTAACCAGATGGGGAAGCCCAGCATGGGGTTGCCTGTACAGCTACACACAGTGCAGTCCACTGGGAGCGTCATGACAGTCAGTTCTGTCCCTATCACAGAAACCGCCACGTCGATTAAACCATCAACAGAATACATGCCCCAGGTGAATACTGCCCCAGTGAGACCTTCAAACATCGGGCCCCTTGATGGTGCCCCAATGCGAAATGTGCCATCGTCTATGCCAAATGTATCTGGAAACAATTCTACGATTCCCATGAGTCATATGCCTGTATCTATAATGCCCGATGCGGGAAGCAGAAACGGAACGCCTGTCTCCAGCTCAGAACCTGCAAATATGTCAATGTACCAGAGCATCAGTACATCACAGACCAGTAACACAGTGACTTACTCTACCCCAGGATACCACTCTGCAGCTACCGCGGTGGTAGCCCACCAGGCGCCGACCCCGCCCCATAGTGCTTGTAGCTCCTGTGGCTGTAGCGGACGCTGCGGGGTGTCAAATACAACGCCCACCACTCCCCATTATGGCTACATGTGGCCCCACCCGCATATGTACCCAGGATTGCGCTTTTTACCGCCCACGTCAAATGGCATGATCAGCCATGTGACAAGTCACCCTTACAACCATCCCATGCCCGCAGTCAATATTCCCAATGGAGTCAACCCTGAGTTGTTTTACAGTAACTTTGTGATGCAGCACCACCCCAGTAGTCAACCTGTGGCAGTCACATTTGCTAATAACTCCAGCTTCCTGTTTCCGGGGATCCTTAATAGTGTGGACAGTACTGCTAACGGGACACCCAAGCCAAAGAGCAATGCAAACCCAATGTGCTGTAACTGTGGGAACTCTGGCCACTGGGCTAAGGAGTGTAAGGAACCCACCATGGACACCTTGTCTCATTCAGGTAAGAGATCCCCACAGAATTATCTGGACTGGTTCTAGACCAGATCACAATTTGCCTATGAGTACCTAAGGGACTATCCACTATTGTCATCATTTTCATCTGTGAAATGTTTTTTGTGTGCAAGCATGGTTGACCTTGAACCACTTTTCAAGGTCACACTGTGGTCACAAATGCAGTCTAACTAACTATTGAAAGTATGCATCTATCAACCTGAATTTTACACAAAAGAAGCATCATGGAGTGTTTTAAAAGCCTATTTAAAGTCAAGGTCATACCTTTCATTTAATCTACTTTTTTAAGGTAAAAAGTTAAGTTCACAATAGAAGTGCTGATGTAACTAAGAGGGGTTTTTTTGAGGTTTGGCATCCAAATTGCACATGATTATGCACCATGATAAAACCTAACTAAATTTGATACATATTTGACCTTGAATTTTTCAAGGTCACAGGGCATCATCTTGCATGTTCAAGGTGATGTTACAATTCTAACTTTTGAAAGTATGCATCTATTATTCTGAATTTTGCACAGAGGAAAGCATCATGGAATGATTAAAAAATCTGTTTAAAGTCAAGGTCATACCTGTATATTTGACCTACTTTTTAAGGTCAGGATTGGACTGCACAATGGTAGTACTGCTGTAACTTAGAAGGTTTTTGAGGGCCGACTTTGAAATTGCTCATGAATATACTTAAAACCTAACTTTTAAACATGGTTGACCTTGACCTGTTTTTCAAGGTCGTAGGGCATTATCTTGCAGAGTTTGGTAGCATCTGGTAATAATAAAAAACATTTAAAGAAAGAGCATCTCCAACCACCACATACTTGTACAGCACGTAAAGGACTGAACTTAGTTGAAACATGAGTAGCCTTGCCATAGTTTTCAAGGTCACAAGGTGTTTGTTACATAACACTTGCTTGTACCTCAATATGGCACCAGACTAAAATCAAGGCTACATGGAATCAATGTATGATTTTTGCTTTGGTTACTTGAATGAAGCCTGAGTCCCACATTAGATTCTGTGTAATGTGTATTGAAAGTGGATGACCTATTTATGTCTCCCGGTGGAAGCCGGGGGACATATTGTTTTAGTGCCCGTTTCTTCCCCTTCTTCTTCTTCTTCTTCTTCTTCTTCTTGTTGTTGTTGTTCAGGTTCTTGGTTTCCGTGCGATAAGTCTTGAAGGACTTGATGGAATTTGATGAAACTTGGTAGGATTATGTATCTAGGCAAGACCTAGGTTGGGATTGTATTTGGGTGACCTTGACCTAATTTTAAAGGTCACAGGGTCACTTATGTGAAATTGGTTTCCGTGCGATAAGTCTTGAGGAACTTGATGGAATTTGATGAAACTTGGTAGGATTATGTATCTAGGCAAGACCTAGGTTGGGATTGTATTTGGGTGACCTTGAGCGAATTCTCAAGGCCATAGGGTCACTTATGTGAAATTGGTTTCCGTGCGATAAGTCTTGAAGAACTTGATGGAATTTGATGAAACTTGGTAGGATTATGTATCTAGGCAAGACTTAGGTTGGGATTGTATGTGGGTGACCTTGACCTAATTTTCAAGGTCACAGGGTCACTTATGTGAAATTGGTTTCCGTTCGATAAGTCATGAAGAACTTGATGGAATTTGATGAAACTTGGTAGGATTATGTATCTTGGCAAGACCTAGATTGGGATTGTATTTGGATGACCTTGAGCGGATTCTCAAGGTCACAGGGTCACTTATGTGAAATTGGTTTCCGTGCGATAAGTCTTGAAGAACTTGATGGAATTTGATGAAACTTGATAGGATTATGTATCTAGGCAAGACTTAGGTTGGGATTGTATGTGGGTGACCTTGAGCAGATTCTCAAGGTCACAGGGTCACTTATGTGAAATTGGTTTCCATGCGATAAGTCTTGAAGAATTTGATGGAATTTGATGAAACTTAGTAGGATTATGTATCTATGCAAGACCTAGGTTAGGATTGTATTTGGATGACCTTGAGGGAATTCTCAAGGTCACAGGGTCACTTATGTGAAATTGGTTTCCGTTTGATAAGTCATGAAGAACATGATGGAATTTGATGAAACTTGGTAGGATTATGTATCTAGGCAAGAGTCAGGTTGGGATTGTATGTGGGTGACCTTGAGGGAATTCTCAAGGTCACAGGGTCACTTATGTGAAATTGGTTTCCGTGCGATAAGTCTTGAAGAACTTGATGGAATTTGATGAAACTTGGTAGGATTATGTATCTTGGCAAGACCCAGGTTGGGATTGTATTTGGGTGACCTTGACCAAATTTTCAAGGTCACAGGGTCACTTATGTGAAATTGGTTTCCGTTCGATAAGTCCTGAAGAACTTTATTGAATTTGATGAAACTTGGTAGGATTATGTATCTTGGCAAGACCTAGGTTGGGATTGTATTTGGATGACCTTGAGGGAATTCTCAAGGTCACAGGGTCACTTATGTGAAATTGGTTTCCGTGCGATAAGTCTTGATGGAATTTGATGAAACTTGGTAGGATTATGTATCTTGGCAAGACCCAGGTTGGGATTGTATTTGGGTGACCTTGACCAAATTTTCAAGGTCACAGGGTCACTTATGTGAAATTGGTTTCCGTTCGATAAGTCCTGAAGAACTTTATTGAATTTGATGAAACTTGGTAGGATTATGTATCTTGGCAAGACCTAGGTTGGGATTGTATTTGGATGACCTTGAGGGAATTCTCAAGGTCACAGGGTCACTTATGTGAAATTGGTTTCCGTGCGATAAGTCTTGATGGAATTTGATGAAACTTGGTAGGATTATGTATCTAGGCAAGACCTAGGTTGGGATTGTATGTGGGTGACCTTGACGTAATTTTCAAGGTCACAGGTTCATTTATGTGAAATTGGTTTCTCTGCAATAAGTCTTGAAGAACTTGAGGAAAATTGCTAGAGTAATGTATCTAGATGAGAGCTAAAATAGGATTGTAATTTTCAAGCAAACTTAGTCATTTGTAATTTGTTATAACCTGTAGCTTATTCAGAGATGTAAGTGTTCCACCGGGAGACATTTGATTTTCTGTTGGAAAATCAGTCTGTTCTAGTTTTCATCTATTTTTGACTCCCCAAATCATATTTTCTTTGCAATCTTGGGTGTGGTTGATCGTAGGCCCCACATGTTGTTACTATTGAACAAGAATAGAAAAGTACCGATGGGCTTTCCTTTGGCGTTTTTAAATTTGACTTTGGATTACCTTGAAAGGTCACACTGGGGGTAATGATCCTATTTTCCTTGTATACCTTTGTTATGGTTGGTTGTAGGCCCCTGGTTACTATTGAACACGAATAGCAAAGTACTGATGTGCTTTCTTTTGGTGTTCTTAAATTTTACCGTGAGTGTCCTTCAAAGGTGAAACTTAGGTCACTGAACATATGAAACCATTTTGGCCAAAGGCTTTGCACGATATCTTGTAAATATTTACATTGGCTGTAGAGTTTTTCTGATAGTAGGCATAAAAATCCCATGAATCGTTTCCCATTTGTGTGTATTTGTTTTTGTGTGCTGCCTCTTCACATGGCCAGCCACAAAGTCCCTAATCATGCTCCAAGCTGTGATGCTGTTTTGCAACCACCAACCCATAGGCCTACACCATCTCCATCCACTTCCTCTGTAAATCAGGCAAACTTTTTTGGCATAATAGTATCAAATTTCAGCCAAAATGCAGGCATCACCAACTGTAAATTCAACATGACTCCGCTCATGCTGCCTTTTGTCAGTGTACCTACTTTTTCAAGACACATCACATCTTTTGATATATGGATCCACATCAGTGCTGAAGGGCAAAAGTCAGAGAAAAAACATTGACTTTATCAGTCATACTTGTGCTTAATTTTACTAGAAGTATACTGATTTTAAGCACTTTGTTCAACAAATTTATCTGTTGTAAACACAAGTGAAACTGTGCAACTCTGATTGGAATGATTTGTTTATTTCTGTAATGTTGCTAGTTAGGCCTCAAGGTCAAGGGCTGGCCATTTCTTTTTCTGGGACCAGCATATGCACACTTTTTGACATATAATTTCTCATAATTTTACTCTTTCAGTGCCAATCACGTCTAAAGTCGATCCACATTAGCCATTAACTGTCTTAATTGTCATGAGGATCCCAGATAGGTATTCCTCATAAAAAGATCTTTCATTCAAGTACCAGTATGCCCATAGTTCCAGAGAGAATACCCCAGATCAACAGCTTTTCTCGGTGCTTATTGGGTGCATTGCACCCAATGCACACCGAGAAAAGCTGTTGACTCGGTCCAAAATTTGGCACTGAAAGAGTTAAAGTATTGAAAGGCTTAAAATTGCGTTTGCATACACTAATCATGCATAGAAACAAGATTAATGTGTTTTCATACACTAATGATGCATAGAAACAAGATTAAATGTAAATATAAGGTAACGAAAGTTGTTTGCATGCGTGTTATATGGCCTCATGGCATATAGGATTGAGACAAGCATTCTTGGTGAGGGACACTAACATGTCTCATGGGCAATACCTGTCTCAACCCTGTGTGCCATTTAAGAAATGAGGGTCGATTTTATGTGTGTTATGGCATAATGATGCGGGTGATTGAAGCCGACATTTTGGGCGTGGCGCACACCAGTGCGCCTTGCCCGATGCCAGCTTCAATCACTGGCATCATTATGCCATAACACACAAAAAAGCGACCCTCATTGCTTATATTTATATTTCCCCTAAATTCTCTGCTTGAATACATAAAATTTAGTAGGCCTACATAGAATTGAGAGAAACAACCAGAAACTGATTTGCCAAGCTTGTTCAAGTGTTCAGTTCCTGAAACCCAGGTGGGCGTGGCTTATTGGAATGTGGGCAGAACACATGTGTTATGGTGCGATAAGACACAAGGCTCATGTGTTATGGTCTCATAACACACCAGGCTCTTTCCTATACTTGCAATGTTAAAAGTTAGGTTGAATGGAAATATAATGGGGTAACGTGCGCACAAACAGCCCTCATTTCTTTAATTTATTGGGGATGACTGTTCAGGGGGAAAATAAAAGTGTTTCTGGAAGTCCTGATTTATGTGCAGCTAGATTGTTTATGTCAACTAAAATGACACAAAACAGATTATAGAATTTGAGAAAGCTGTCAGATAATGTGAATGCATCAGTGTTTTTCATGCTTCACACAGTCATGTCTGTTTTTTTGCAGGTATTTTCCACTTGCGTTACAGCAAACAAAAACAAGACTCTGAATGACAGAGACAGGATGTCCATATTGGCGTGCTTCAGTGTGATGATTGACAAAAAAAAAAAAAAACAGTTTCTTTGAATTACAAGACACTTGGTGTTTATTTGACAGGATCTTACTGAATTTGAACATAGCTGCATGGAGGAGGTTTCAATGAGAAGTCTGCAATGCAGTTATTCAAGATCTCAATACATCAAAAAGTATTTCTTGAGTATGTTAGTTTAATTATATATTGGACTGCCATGGTTCGTGGGTTGACCGTATTTTATCATTAAAAAAAAAAAAAAAAAGATAAAAGATGAACATTCAGTTTGCAAGGATTTGTCAAGATGACAGAAAACCCATGGTGGAGTTTGTATCAAGTTGGCCACGGCAGGAGGAGTGACAAAGTGTGGATAATGTGAAGATCACATTGTGTGGATGGAGTGCGCAGTTATTGCTGTCGTGTCAAAATGATGTGCATCATACGCCTAGAAAAAGTGGGATGTGGACCGGCCACCCAGAGCAAATGTAAAATGCATATCCAGCGCCAAGGAAGACAGGGCCAAGTATGTTTCACTGTGAATGTGCTTATGATGTATTTTAATTAAGCGAAGAGCGACATTTCCACTGCATCATGACAAGTGATGACGCAGTATGTGCATATGTATACATTGTTAGGAGGAATCACTGAAAGTGGTACGTTACAACTGAATATATATTTATGTACAGCTTATGGTTGGCAGGGTTTTTTTTCGGGTGGAAGTCACATATCTGGATTGCATGATGAACCTGTATGCTACAGCACAGATCGGCGAAGGAACCCCTCACTTCATGGAAGCATACCATAACAGGCGCATCCCAGACATCAAGGCTGTAATACTTGTAGGATTGATTCCGTTTCTTTGTGTTCAGGGTTTTTCTTCCCGTATATGCCCCGACTGGGGCAGGATACAAGTGACCCAGCCATGTATATTGATATTGATGACCTGGGGGGGGGGGGGGGGGGGGGGGGGGGTAGCAGGACAATTAGTTTGAACCATGAATTGTGAGAATTTGTGTTGGACTGGAATGAAATCAGCATATGAACCTTTTTGTTGAGGACAAGAAAAAAAATATATATTATTCTGTGATGTTTGCTTGTGGTGAAGAACCCATGTTTTTTTTTATTTTTTCACCCGACAACAATCAAAACTTGTAAAAGTGCAATGCTGAATGTACTGACAAATGTTTGACGTGTGCTTACTGCCTTCATAGGTTATTCTGAGAAAGAAGTGTCTCTGTTCTTTTGAAAAGAAAGTCTGTACAAAGAGCCATTTTATAAACGTGAAAGCTGCAACAGATACGACGAGGAGAGTTCTGCAATCAAGGATTTAATGCATAAGATTGGATAACACTGCTAACATATGCAGCAGGGCCACAGAGAAGTTGGGTAAAGCTGCTTTTGTTACATCGGGGCTTGGTGTCTCATTCTAGGCAACTACCACAGGCTCTGGCAGGAGACAGAGTGTTTCCCATGGGCCTGGTTGCAGGATGGAATCTTGGAACAAACTGCACATTGCAAGCTGCTCAATTGGAAGTTTGTGTCATGAATGTGATTATGGATCAGAAGTTAAGAGTTCATGGACATGCTAATGCAGCCACTGCAGAAGCGAATATGACCACAAGTTACCAAACTTCGCTAGGACCGAAGGACAATCACTTATGGCATATATACGCTGTGGTATTGTGCAATGTTTATCGGATACAGTATGCTGCTGTTTTTTTCCAGAGCAATACTAAGTGGACGTCTCTGGCAGTTGCCTCACGTGGAGGAAGAAGTTGACAAAGCAGTTGCCACGGTTACATGTACATATGATCAGAACCTGTGAAACAATTGCCATATAGCTAGTTACATTTACGTATGATCAGAAATGGGAGAAAAACAGCCAAGTTACAGTTGCATGTACATAAATTGCAAAATGGACGAAACAGTTCGCACAGTTATAGTTGCACGCGTATTTGATCAGAAACTGACAGAATGGTTACAAGTACCTGCGTAAGTGATCAGAAGCTGACAAAATAGTGACCATGGTTACAGTTGTGTGTACATATGATGAGGAATTGTTACGACCAGCTGCATGACATCTGGATGCAAGTCACAAGGCTGACTTCATACGAGAAAACCAGCCTAAAAAGATGTCAGTGTAGAGCAGATGTGACATTGACATGTAGGTGTATATTGGTACCGCCCGGTGACGCAGCGAGTCCGGCAGAGCATCCATGCGGTGTAACGAATGGGATTATGCGAGTGCACCAATTTTTGAAATACCTTCAAAAGTTTTTGAGGACAAGTACCGGGTGAGGACAAAATGTAATCTCAAATTTGGAATATTTACTTCACCCAACAATGTTAGACGAAGCTCAGGAACCTGCGCCACCAGCCTCCAGTGGACTCCCACGTGGCAATTTGCATGAATGGATTAAGTATTTTTTTAATTTGTTACAAAATCTCATGCAGTGTGAGAAATGAAGCAGAAGAAAAAGTTGTAGATATAGCCCAACTGCCAACCTGAAAATGCACCTATTGTGATAGAGTAAATAAACATTGTAGTTTGTACATACTGTTGCTAAGCTACCTTAGTATAAGGATCATGTATTTTATATATTGACAGGTAGAAAGATGAGAATTTGTCAGTGCTGTAAGAAAATACATCAAGGATTACTGTCTTGCTGTTATAGTGTAAAAATTATCTTTATTACTTTTTTTTTTTTTTTTTTTTGTTACAGAATGAAATTGCAGAGGTGAACATGGTTCAAAATGAATTGGTATGTGCAAGTTTTCCTGCTTGAAGCTTGCAACGCACTACATTATAACATTGGAAATTGTACATGTGACAGATTACAGTATACAGGCAGCCCATTAGAACAGCAGATACTTCTCTATTCTAGTTCCTTCTTTTGAGCATATTACACATACAGGTATTGCTTCATCATTGTGAACACCGGACTGACTGTCCACCAATGAGCATGTCTGGTGCTGTGTACAGTAAAACAAGGAGCCTCTGAGGTATGAAGCAGGATAGGAGAGATAGACTTTGTGTCACACATGTATAAATGAAATGGACAAAGCCCTAAGAGGGCATATATCTGTACCTCTGCAGAATTTGTAAATTTTTGTCTTTCCCAACTCCTGTAAAAGGATTCAAAGTATCTGATGCATTTTTAGTGGCCTTATTTGGAACTGGCTACTACTGAGTGCTGCCTACCCAGCTGGTCATGTGATTGTGACACACTTTAAGGTCATACTCTACCTTGACAAGGCTCCGCTTGCTTCCCGTTATGGAATGGGAAATTATATATATTTTTGCCCACTGGTACAAACAATTTATATGCAAGTTATCTATGATGAACCTGTATACCAGTGTCGTCGAGAGCAGATGCTTTCTGCCTGCGTTGACTCATCTGAATTTTTTTGTGCATGAAAGTTATATTTTACTTTGACTCTGCCCAATACAATGATAGCCCACCTCCTTGAAATAAAAACAATCAATTACCAAGATGTTTTACTTCAGCCTTGAAACGTACTCTGTTAACTTATGATGTGAGAAGAATGATGCATAGAATATTTCTTAATGGTAATTCGTGTATATAAATGTGCATTGTGTTGCCAATAGCAAGTATTGGAAATTATTGTCAGACCAGAGAACTCTTGAGTTTAAAATTTAAATACTGCTGTACAAAGTGAAAAATCAGCCGATTGATGATGACAAGTTACATTTTGTCATTGCATTAATGGGCACCTGGGATTATGGTCAAGCATCAAGTGTTCTGAGGAAAGGGGAAAAAAGACTTCTCTTATTGGAACACTCCCCGCTTGAACTGCGCTGATGAATAATTGCTGACCTTTGACCCTGGTGAGAACTTGCTGACATGATCATCTTGACAAAAAAATAAACATATATATATGCACACACAAGTGTATGTGTGTGTAGCTGACACATGGTCTTTTGGTGCCTTGGACTTTCTATCTTCATCGAAATACTGGGAAACAAATTAGAAAAAGAGCTCATGGCTAAAATACTGTATATCCAGTATTTTAATTATCCCAAAATATCACACCTAGAAACTTTTAACTGGCAGAAAATGCATTGGTCACAAGCATATAGAATTATTTGAAGATGCACACATTCATGACAAATTATCAACAGAATTGTAATTCAGTGGTAGAAGTATATGGCTTGTCAAACTGGTCTTGAAACAACTGGCATTGGTACAGTTGCTAGAGGTTAAACAAGTTTCCTATGATATGATTTGTATGGAAATACATCGTGTAGTGGTATGATGTCAGCCAGTGATGACTGGGCGCTTGCTTTGCCTGCCATATGCATGACGGACACAATCCATTGTAAAGTTTCGTACTGAGGAGCTTGATACACACTCGTTATCTTCCCACAGTATTTCAGTTCATTGTGAATTTTAACCGAGTCACATAAAGAGTTGAATCAAAATCATTTCGGGTCATAGGTGTTGTTGTAAAGTTATGACCATTGCAACTGAGCGTTGACACTTATTCAGAAGTTTCTGCACAACACTAGTTGTGATTTCAAAAAAGAGAGATATTGACAACTGATTAAAAGATCCTTTTTCATGACAGTGTAGTATGACTAGAAGTACTATGCAGACAAACTGCACTGTGACCTCCTACCATGTTCTGGTGTTTTGCATGAAGCTTTTCGTGCTGGGGCCCATTAAGAGTACAATGCATGTAGATAGATACATTAATGAATTATGAAAGATGTCTTCACAATGCTCTCAGTTAATGGACCTCGTTACAAAATTCTGAACTTCCCTCCTGTTACTATGTCACTGCAAGACAGCTGGAGTCCTCATGACAGGTAGTCCTCTATGCCTGAGTGCACCCAGCAGGCAACCTATGTGACTATTTGAGCTTTGTCCCCCCCCCCCTATACACAGTATGAAATGTTCGCGCACAAACTGCCAAATACATGTACAGCGTAATTTGGACTGTGGAATGCAACAGTGGACTGTCAAATGATGCAAACAGGTTTTTTCATCACGTAACAAAACGAGTTTTGAAAAAAAAAAAAATGAAATCTTAACATATTTACACAATGGATCTGTGCATCCAAAGAAGAAAAAAAGATAGCAAGGATCAACTGCTAATGTCCAAGGAGTAAAAAAGGTTTGTTGTATTGCCCATGGAGTTCAAGGTAATCAAAGAAGGCTGAGGCAGCCTTTTCCTTCACCTAGGCACAAACAGAAATGAGGATGAATTTATGTGAATGCGAACACAAAGTCACAAATCAATTGTCTCAATAAGACTGATGGTTTGACAAACATTGTGGTATGTTTGGGCACAACGTGTTCCAAGTGTGCATTGAAAAAGCAACTTCGGTTCGAAAGAGATCACACGTAATAGTGAGACCAGCCAGTGAAGGTGTGTTCAGTATTGTAATGTACGTTATGATACTACCAATTGTCACTGAATCCGTTCCTGGTTATTTTATGTAGGTCACAAGCCTAGACATCAATTATGCACTTAATGATCAACAAGGAAAGATGTTGAACTTGAGCTTGCTATGCTGATAAATACTGTGCTTTTGAGGTGGAATTTTATGTGGCTAAGTTGTAACCTCATTATACTGGTACAATTGCAACAGAATAAAGCTGTAAAGGCCTACACTTTATTCCATGGTCAGAGCATATTTTGTGCTGCCACTATTGATTCCCCAGGAACAATTGTTTGTTCCCCTACCATACACTTTGTACTATCGGTTTATTCTATGCATATGGTATTTATACTTGTGAATATTTAATACACATTTACCATGAGCAGCCTATGCTCAGCTGAACTATATAAGAACACATTTGCTGAGTATTTGTTCCTGGGGGAACAAATATTCCTTTATACCGTCATGCACACACAGATGTGCAGAGCACTTGTACCTGTGTAATGAGGCTTCACTGATAAGTTTATGACAGCCTGTAAAAGGACATGAAGTATACTGCAGCTTATGATGTGCAGCTAACCAAAGTTTGTTTCTGTTTTGTTAATTTGATAGTTGAAATGTATGTATTAGTATCACTTTGATTGGATAGTTCTTATTCAGTGGTCATAATTTTTCAAATATGCGAAAGAAATCCAAACGGCCACACAATGAATCAAATGAGACATGATACCTAAAACTGCCCTTCTGTGAAATTTGTTGAAAAATTAAATATATGTGACAAAATGCAAAGCTGGTTATGACGTGTGCAAAGTAAAATGAATCATTATATCCATCAATACCAAATCTCGTGCAGTATTACTTGGGATGAAAGTGATACTTAGAATAACTTGTCAGACCTGGTCTTGCTTGCATGGTGGACACATTTTACACATTTTTGACCATTTGTCTCAACGGAATGAAAATAACTTGTGAACGTCCTTGAAATTTTACCCCAAATTCTTGGGAAAAAAATTATCTGACTGCAGGAGTTCCAGCAGAATGAGTTTGGGGACAAAATTTCTGTAACCAAAAATTAAAAAAAATTCTCTTTCGGGTGTCTGTAGCATATCTTTCACAAGAAAATGGCCAAACCATGTAGTTTGCTACACAAGAGGATGGTGTGGCAGGCACACCCAGGATTCATCAACAGGATATACGAGGGGGCTTTTTGGTCATGTGATGCGGATTGAAGCATCATGGAAAAATTGACTTTGTAACGGGAAAACAGTAACTTAAGACAGCACATGTGATGTCATGACAGGCCGACTGCATCATTGCAAATTGGAATACAGATAGAGGGATCGAATTATTTTGAATTGTTGGTGCATAATTTTGTATCAACAGAAGGAAACTCTTGTTATAAGTACAAAACAAAACAAAAGGCTCACAAAAGTAAAAGAACAGTTTTAATATGTTCACTTCATGTATTGGGTGTATAAAATATACGGAGTATATGCCCAAGTGGACGTGCACAGCCCGTATATTGATATATATGTTCTCTGCATGTAACCTAGTCCAGGCCTACCTACATGGGTGGTTGTGTAGACCCTCATTTGCTTATAAAGGTAGAATTGATATCCCAGCAGCCGAACCAGGACCATCATGCATTTATGGTTGTACATTATGTCCTGGATGTGTTGGAAAGAATCTTCTCAGTTCACAAGTGACAGCTTCAAAGCCATGTAGACTGTTGTTGCCAATATATTTATAAATGTGATAGTGTCGGATATTACACCTTTAGTAGGATAAATAAAGGAGAAATCTCTAATACTCAAAGTATATTAACTTTGTGGATAATATTGTGACTTGACCTTTTCCAGTGATAAAGTTAGTCAATTACTGTAGGACATACATCCCACCATATGCCACAAGCATGTTTCCATAAATCTCTGAATTTTTTGTGCATACTATAGCTATGTATTATGTGATATTATAAACCCATATACTCTGCTATGCAAAGTTTGTGATTAATGTATATGTATGCTACATTGACCAAAAATATATTTTGCTTTGTGAAATTGACTTACCAATTACATGGAGGTGAAGTGGGGATGTGGATGAAGTAAGGGTAACTTCCAAAACAATATTTCAATTGCCTGTAAATACATAAGTGTCCATTGCTGATTATATATATATATTATATATATATTTTGTATATAATTGACATAGAGTCATGAAAGGAAAGAATTGAATAAGTTATTTGCCTCAGGAAATGTTCTCAACTTATTCCTTACTTGTGGTTTAATTCTTACTATGTTTAGGTGGATTTAAGGTTGGGAGTACACTTTCATATTTATCTTACAGGGTTTTGTTTTAAGTGCCAACACACTCAAGTCAGTGGTACACACAAATCATGGAACAAGGCCCTTAACTATTGAGTATGGGATGAGTTCTATGTAAGTAATCCACAATTGTTTGAAGGGCTGGTGAGTTAGCAAAGCTAGTAATTAGTTTTATTAAGGGACCTTACAAATGATACTGATTTTTTTGGGGGGGGGGGGAAGCAAAGTATATGAAACAGCTAAATAAAGGTATCCAGGGTACACATCTTGCACAGAACAACCACCTCTGATTGTTTTGTTCTTTTCAGCATCATGTGGATAAAAAAAGGCATTTACTGTTCGTGCAGTCAGCAATGTATGAGCCAAACTGGTTGATACACAAAGCAAACAATGCCAAGAGCTTAAGACACAAGCATTTTTATTTTTTCTCAATTCATAGAGTCTTAAGATGTAAGACAGACATTACAAAATTTGCGCTACATCAATATTTGATTTGCTCCCATGTGTTTAAACACTGGTGCTGTGTAACTTTAATTTTGGTGCTTCTGTAATAGCTACAGTGATGAAGCTGGCGTATTTAAAATATATTAAAATGTAAATATTAGTATCCCATAATGTTTCATTTGGTCTCACAAATATATCAATTTTCATTTGGCAGTGCTGGCATTTTAGAAAGACACAGTGCAAATTTCTGCAGTGAGAGCAAGAAAATTCAGCACTTTCAACATTTGCAGTCTCTTAATTGCCATGGCATTAGGGGTTGTTTATACAATTGTAGGTAGAGGAAGAAGCATGTATTGGTATACTTAGATGATATCAAACCTGATTGTATTTCTGCCCTTGTGATTTGAGAGGTGCTTTCCAACACAACCAGTCCCTGTGGCCATGGACAATAGGCTGCAAAAACCCCGACAAACAACAACAAAAATGATTACAAATCATTGAGAATGTGTGAAAGATTGTATGTACTTAGAAAGTGATCTTCAGGTCACAAAGTGGAGATTTGGTGTGGTGTATTTTGATGATGTGGTGATTATAGTTCACATGACAAGGAAGAGGTTCCCAAAGAGGAATCAAATGCAATTCGCAAAACTGTTTGATTACTATGTATATTAACTCATGTTGATAGATATTGTCCAAAAAAGTACATATGATCCCAAGTGAAAAAGTGTTTTCCAATAATTGAAGAAATCTGTATCCTTGACAGCTCAATAAGTAATACCAAGTAAGCATTACAAATAATATTATGAACTTTACACACATCAAATGTAGACCTTCTTTCTAGATCGGATAATTTGAGACCCCAAAAACGGACTCTGTTATTTTTTTTCCTTGTATTATCTAATGTGAACCGTATATCCTTTGTAATTAGGAGCAAATGTAAGTTATTTCAGTACTTCAAAATAAATGTTTAGTTGGAAGCAAAAAATTATGCATATATATGTATATATATGTGTGTGTGTGTGTGTGTGTGTATGTATGTACGTACGTACATACATACATACATACATACATACATATTCAGTTGGATTTGAGTTTTGAAACTGATGAGTGCCCATAAACTTAATGTGTATGGTGAGGACCATATCGGTGATAATGATCCACTGGGATTTGCTTGTTTTCACTCCCTGTGAAAGCGTCATTGCAATTTCTGTTTTTTTAATTGAACTTGCATGGTGTATAACATTTCCATTGGCTTTATTGGTTGAAAAAGGTCTGAAGTATGTTTGGGATTTGAACAATTCTGTTCTTTTGTGTTAGATCAATTTGAAATCTGGACAAGGTATAGACAAACAACTTAGGGCAGAAATACAGTTTGTTTGGGGCTGAAAAAAAACACAGGTCTTCTGGCAATCTTCAAAAATTGCAAAGACACAGCACAACATGGAAAACCAAGGTTTCTTTATACATGCACAGGAAATCCTAAAATCGACACGATTCACCGATTTGAGACTGGTGCATACAGGAATGTTTTTATCTGGTCTGTGCAACTCTGTTCTCTAATGTCTGTTCCTTTTGTCCTCTGATGCATTATAGCATTTTCTGCTGGCAAAAGTTCAATTTTTATTCCCAGTTTATGTACATAAGCTGTTGTTTGTGTCATTTTGTACAGAAAACAAATTTAAGTTAAATCTGTAAACTGTAAATATGTAGCTAAATGCCATTCACCAAAGTGATGTTTCTTTTTGTTTTATCTGCAATATTTTGAATAAGACTGCACTTAATGGGTGGCCAAAATGCCAACAAAAATATATTTCTAGTAAAAAAAAAGTACGACAATTGAAAATAAATTATTTTAGCATTTACAGGTATTCATTAATGTAAAATGTAAAAAGTGTTTACAAAAACAATAAAAAATATAGAAAAAGCAAGTGTTGTGTTACATTTGTGGTGCCTAATAGTGTTGAATTTATACCCCACGTTGCTGGACACTACATAGACCCAGATTAAAGATTACTTGTGCCCAAAGCAAATAAATTTCCGCATCCTTACATTCATCAATGTCACATAAACTGAAAGAAAACACAAGTTTTACTACGACCTATTCAATTTTAATAGCAAAAATAAATTCTAAGGCTGGTTCCATGAAAAAATAAAAACATTTTTCTTCACGTCTGCATAAAAGGGCATATTTAACATCTTGTGGTCACCAAACATTAACATGTGAATGAGGACTAGAAAGACCAGATAATGAAAAGTGGTTGACCACCTAGGTCTTTGCATCAAATAGGCTTGACTGCCCATACAAAATTGTGAAAATTTTATATTTACTCTGGAAGGGCCAGAAGCAGTTACAGCTCCTTTGAAGTACTCGTGCTGCTGTCACGTGGTGGGAACTCCTTTGTATCCGCCTCCATGTTGCTGTTGGAAGTGGACGCCTTACCTGCAGATGGTGCTTCAATACCTTGGATAATCTTGCCCACATCCTTCAGCTGACCACAAGTAGTTGCTCACTGCGCTGGAGCTATGGCCAGTCCTCTCCATCATTAGTTGCTTATACACTTTTTAATCATACAGCCGTGTTCCACAAGTGGTTAGTGTAAAATCCTAGAGTTAACAAATTAAAGTTTAATTAATATGTCCCTTGGATCAAACATAAAGTCTGTAAAATTAACATTGACAGTCAACTGTGTGCATGATACAGGGTTTATCAAAGGTAAATATAATTACAGACCGTAATAAATTGGGACCAGTACTTGTAAGTCTGTCTTTTTTTTGTCTCTCTCTGCAAAACAAAATCTGGTGATCCTGAAGAGAACCGTTAAGTTTGTTTAAAGGCTGCACAGTAGTGGATGTCACCACCAAGCTTCTGCAAGCAAGCATGGACCCTCTCCAGTGTGCTGCTGGTAAGCATGGCTATCTGGGCCTGGAGTATTCGGTTCCACTGTTCAATGCGCCATTTTGCCAGTTGGTCGGGGGTGGCAACAGGTTCATCGTACTCATCCCTGCTTAACGGCCAAGCACTTCCCATAAATGTTCAATGGGGGACACGCGAGGAGATCAAGTTGGCCATGGCAAAATTTGGTTGTTTTGCTGCTGGATACCACATGCTGACTTGTGCAGTATGTGGCCGTGCATTGTCCAGCTGGAAGGGTAGCCCAGCATGTTGCTGGAACCAATCAGCAACTGTTGGCAGGATCTCATCCACACAGTGCTGGTCTGTTAAGAGTCTCATTTACTCCTGATGAGTTCTGTTCTTCCTTTCCACCATGCATTCATCCACAAATCTCTCTGAAGGCATGTCTAACCCATATTCCCATCATGGTAAAATCATGACTCGTCCAACCACATCACACTCATCCACTGATTAATGGTCTAGTTGGCATGGTCCTGACATCTATGTGCAGCCGTGTGTGAAGAACCGAGAGGGATGTTCCTGGCAGGATGGTATGACCTCAGTTTATCCAGTGCACACAGTCTCCTGTTGATTGCATGTACACCATGATGCTGCAATGTTGTACGCCTGGCATCACTGCTGACGAAACCTCTCTGCTGAAAGGAACCTGTGTCTTTTTGTGTACTGTGCCAGGGAATGGTCATCCCTCCCATCTGGAAGTCTTGGTCTTCCAGATCAAGCTTTCTCCTGCATCCTGTTGTTTGTGGAAAACGGTCCTACCACCTCTGTACCAGTGACCTGGAAGACCCCATTTTCCTGACAACCTCACAGTGGGAAAGACCAACCTCCAACATGCCAATTTGGACCCTGCCTGTGTTGAATTCACAGACCTCTGAGTAACCCATATGCCACGCCATCAGGGATTCACATTGACCACTTTTTTTCCAGTGGCTCCTTTTCAAGCCCATAGGCAACCCAATCCCAGACACTCTTTTCGCACCTTTGTGGCTTTTATCTCATGTCAAGGATATTTTATTTTTGTTTGAATGCTCAGGTATACTCGAATATTTTTCCATGTTACATAACAGTTCACGTGACACTCATATTTTCTAAACAAACTAATCTTCAGAGCAGCCAATTTTAAACCAATTGCGGTACCTGGTTTTTTGTTTTTTGTTTTTTGTTTTTTTGGCCAGGAGTATATCAGATTGCTTTGGTCCTTTTTTTACTAAACTTGGGAGAATCAATTAGTGTGATGTCAGGCATGATTAACAAAATATAAACATGCGGGTAGGAACATAAATATATGCCTTCATCAGTCTAATCACATCAGAGAAAGTGCTGGTGAGACCAATGTTACTGACTGAACTAGTGACTAGACATTTTACACAGCATCTCTATTCAACAAGGCTTTTCAAAGCAAACAATACAAGAAACAGTTGCAAAGAAGGTAAAGATATTGTGTTTTGGACTGTAACTATGAAGGTTTCAGTGGGGTTCTCTTTCAAAACAAGTTCCAACGTATTCGGTAATATTAACTTATTGATGGGAGCATATCTGCAAATGATCCAATCAACCACATATAATTAATAGCTGGCACCATATATCTTTGGAACTTCCTCACTAACCACAAATAAGTGGTGTCTTGCAGATCCACATGCATATGTATTAGCATCTGAGCTTGTTGCTATGGTATTGGAACCTCATTTCCTATTGGCGAAAGCCACACTGCATATGTATTAGTCTAACTTGGTAATTATTGGTCTCAAGTTTATGTTGTTTACAAACAGTAGGTAAATAAGCCACATATTAAGAAAATGTTCAAACATCATTGACGTTTCATCATGAAATCAATCTTTTAGTTACTTTTAGTAATGACCTTTTCATACTTTTTAATTTACCTATTGTTCATGTATTTTACAGCATATTATATTTATACCAATTGATGCATGAATGCGAGCGTGTACCCAGGGCCCCTATGGAAAGCAGCCTGAGTGCTGATCAGGGCTACCCTTTAAATAAGTAAACAAACAAACAAACAAACAAACAAACAAACAAACAAACAAACAAACAAACAAACAAACAAACAAACAAACAAACAAACAAACAAACAAACAAACAAACAAACAAACAAACAAACAAACAAACAAACAAACAAACAAACAAACAAACAAACAAACAAACAAACAAACAAACAAACAAACAAACAAACAAACAAACAAACAAACAAACAAACAAACAAACAAACAAACAAACAAACAAACAAACAAACAAACAAACAAACAAACAAACAAACAAACAAACAAACAAACAAACAAACAAACAAACAAACAAACAAACAAATAGTATACAATAACACACTTCATTGGATAGGCCTTTCCAACTTCAACTTACAAAAATCTTGCACACCAATGTACTAAATCCAACTGTGAGGAAAATGTCAAACTTCTATGTGTCTTACACATGTGTGCTACATTTGGTATTTTTACCTTCGGACTGAATAGACTCCAGCTTACCATTTGGGAGAAGGTCAAGAAATAGGAAAACAAAAATTCTTCAAGAAGCAAGAAATAATGACAGCACCACCTGTTGAACAAATTAAGGTCTAAAAGTTCCCAAAAGTGTCCCCAGTTTACTAGTTCAAAGCAAATGGCTTGGCCAAGGTGATGACTGGACTGACTCCAGGCTTTTGGCAGCCTTGGAGTCTATGGGCAAGAGTCCGCAGATGCAAGTGGATCTACTACGATCGCTGTTTCCTCCCTCACCACTTCAGACACTCCTCCGAACAGGCAGGCTAGGCACTGATTGGATCTCCTGAGAACTTGGACTGCTGGTCCGAGTGCTCAGATCTCAAGCCAGCCAAGTTGGTGAAGCCAGGATGGAAACCTACGGGGTCCTGTCCAGGCATTTCAGCCGATACCCTAACCGCTCAGATTGTCAGTACATGCATCTTAGATGACTGAAACCCCAGTCGATTCCCCGAGCTCCTGGGTTCAAGAGCTCAGGATGAAAAGTCAGGCATACTGGAGCATTGAAAAAGGGACCTAAGTCTGTGGTGGCATCTTCAACGTGTAGCAAGCCTTCGGGTGTGGTGGTTGCATGACCCAAGTGGCGCCTCCAACCCCTGTGGCCATACCACTTATTGCTCCCCATCTGGGCTTGACCAAGTGATTGGACATCCCACTGCATTCTGCCTTTGAGCCAATTACCCTGCCTCCCTTCTTTCAGAGGCAAGTGGAACTCTAGCTGCACAAAGAGCAGCAGTTGCAGACAGAGACTCTGAGGCCATCTGCCCCCGCTGTGTACTCAAGCCTTGTTGGAGTCTGTCATCTCGGAGCAGCTTGCTGATACTGTTTTGAGCCAGCTCACACTCATCCTGCAGTTTCAGGAGTTTGGGCAGGTGCCCTCTGGCCGGCTGACCACTGAGTTGGCAGCAGCTGTGGCTCCAGCACAGAGCCTCCCGGAGACTTTGGAGCTCTTGCAACACCAGCAGGTGCCCTCTGGCCAGCCGACCTCAGAGGTGGGAGCAGCTGTGGATACCGTGTGGAGTCTCCCAGAAGTCCCACTCGCTCCCCCTTTGTGGGAGGAGCAGATGTAGGCTCCGGAGGTAGCAGCGGCAACTTCCACAGAAGTTGTCTCTTCCCCATCGCAAGGTGTGATGACAGACATGCTTCAGTGAAAAGCAGCTTCTGCATTTGCCTTGGATGATCAGCTGTTTGATGAGGTTTTAGGTGTCTCTACTCCAATTCCCAGTGCTAAGACTATGGACATCGACTCTAAGGAAGAGGAACAGCTCCTGCTTTCTGATTAATTTGTCAGCAGGACCAGACAACTGACTTCCAGCTGGTGCTCCCATCGACTCCACTCTGACCGGTGGTGCCCTGTTCACTCTGTGGCACAGGCAGGACCTGCTTCTGCTCCCATGGATAGTACCCCGGCTCTGACCCAGGGCTTTGAACATCTCAAAGCCCTCATTCAGAGCCTGGTTTGTGTCCAAGCCTTGGTTGCCAAACCAAAGGAGAGGTGAGGGGCCATCGCCAAGTCTTACCATGGCTTTTCATTGGAAGACGCATCGTAAGACCCCCATCCCCTTCTCGCCCTTCATAGCCAAGTTCTGCAACCAGCTGATGGCTAGGATTTGCGGCACACGGGTTCCCATTGAGCTGCTGACATCCAGCTACCTCAGGCAAGGGCAAGTCCTCCCCCACAGGACATCCAGGGGAAGTGTACTCCATGTCTGAACAGATTTATTCCTCACAGTCAGTTCCACTGGACATTGATTGGGAGGAGTATGACGCACAGGTGCCGAAGACCGTCTCCCTGTCCACAGATGCCTTCAAGAGACTCGAGGAGGATGCCAGGCACTCTGTCTTTATGGCATCATATTCAGATGTCTCTTTGGCAGCCTTGAGGTCTCTCTTGGAGCACCACTAGCACATGGCACAAGTTTTGGAGGGAGTCCAATACTGGCTTGATCAGGCTGCATTGCTTACGACATTGTTGTCATGGGCAATTGACCACCAGATTAGGATGGCCTGCACACCTGAGGTAAACCTGCATTTGCTATGCATGGATGCCTACCTCCAGAGTCAGAAGTTGCCTGGCCAGATCTTTCGCTGAGCATGTGCAGGGCATCTCTTCTCCAACACCCTGTTTGGTGGAGAGATGGTGGACATCGTTGGCTGGGTGCAGGACCTTCGCGCCCACCCCACCGAGCGCACAAGGACCAAGGCCTTGACAAACTCTGTTCGGTCACTTTAGTGTTTGGCTGCTGTCACATCAAAGCGTGGCTCTCAGACCATGCCCACTTGCCCTCTGGCCCGAGCAATGCCCCCCACGTCACGAAGACCCATGATGAGTGGGAAGAAATATGAGAAGGGCAAGTGATTCATTAAACCCAAGAAGTCGGGCAAGCCTCAGGGCTCCTGACTCTTGCTTACCCATCCTCCTAGTCGGCCAGGGTTGCCCTCCGCCAGCGCTACAGACATCTCACAGGGCCAAGTCGGTGGTTGTCTTTCCACCTTTCCCTGACAATGGCAGTCTATTACAGATGTTTTATTCACCATAAATACCATGAGACATGGCTATTTGCTGCCCTTCAGCAAACAGAGGCCTCTGTTATGCCATGAACCAAATTGGTTCACACACCCCACACAGGAAACCAAGGCATTGGTGTTCCTAGCAGCAGTGAAACATCTATGGGGTAAGAATGCCATAGAGTGAGTGGAGGATCCCAGCTTGCCTGGGTTCTACATCCTTCTCTTCCTAGTCACCAAGCGGAACAGAGGCTGGCATCTGGTCATAGACTTGTCATCAGTGAACATGAACTTATAGAGATTCTGTCTGTCAGGATGGTGATTCTACATTAGGTGGCAGGGGCCCTGTGGCCCCCAGCAATAGCTCAGTCCTTGGATCTCAAGGATACATTCTTCCATGTGCCCATTGTAAAGACTTCATGGAAGTTCCCATTTTCGGGCCAGGTCTACCATTTCAAGGCACTTGCATTTAGCCTTACCAGGGCACCTCTTGTTTTTACCTGGTTCGCACACAGGTATTCGCCGTGCTCCTTCACCAGAATGCAGTGCCTTCAAGAAACTCACATTAACCTAAATGACTGGCTGATGCAGGTGCAACGGCACCTAGATTCACAGCGTCACAGACAGGCTGCTCCAGAACTTTGCAAAAGCTTAGGCCTGATTGTGAGCCTCACCAAGTCCAGCCTAATGTCAGAGCAAATCTTTGTCTTTCTCAGCATCCAGTTCGACTAGGTCACCCTCATCTGTCGTCCTTCGGAAGACACACCAGTGAGAGAGATTCCAGCTAATCCTGAAGGTGTTTCAGACTTGCGAGGTTCACTCAGCCTTGTAGTGGCAAACCCTATTAGGCTCCCTGTCCTTGATGGACTGTCAGGTTCCCCTGGGTTACCTTCAACATTGCCCTTGCAGCATGCTCTGTGGGACAGATGGTCAAAGGACCACAGCTACCAAGTGCAGGGGCCAGTACTCCTGTAGTGGGCCAATCAGAAGAACGTCATGTCAGGACAGATGTTGACACATTTTCAGGTGCATCTCACCATGTACACAGACTCATCTGGGTCCAGATGGGGAGCCCATGTGGAGGGCCGGACAGTGTCGGGCCTTTGGCCTGTGCAGTCTGTGTCCCATCATATAAACTGGGTGGAACCGGAGGTGATCCGCTTAGCACTCCTCCACTTCCAGGACTTAGTGGAGCACAAACACGTTCTCTTTATGTGCAACAAAAGGACTGCAATCACCTGCCTCAAAAGGGCAAGGAGTGACCGCGCTCCCAGAAGCTGATGGAGTTGGCAAGATTGCCCTTGATGGTGCTCCAAACACATTGTCCGCATGCATGGTGGCATATGTGCTGGGACTACAGAATGTCCTGGCCAACCAACTCTTGAGAAGAGGTCAGCTGGTAGGGACTGTGTGGTTGCCCCATCCACAGGTCATTCAGACTATTTGGGGTACCCCACAAGTGGATCTGTTTGCAACAAGAGCAAATGCAAAACTACAGTCTATGTGTTGCCTGTCCTGGATCCCCAGGCCCTAGCATTGGATGCTCTAGCCATGGACTGGAGCAACCTCTGGGCTTATTTATTTCCACTTCTGCATATCCTCCCAAGGCTCTCGTTGAAGGTTTATCCCATGACTGCAACCTGATCTTGGTCATTCCCTGGTGACTGAGGACAGATTGGTCCACAAACCTTCTGGAAGTAAAAGTCATGCCACTGCTATGTTTACCAGCATGGCTGAAACTTCCGGTGCAACTTCAGATGAGTGTGTTCCACTGGAACCCTCAAGTGCTCAACCTCCAAGCTTGGTGGTTGTTGCACAGCACATCTGGAACAGAGGTTTCTTGGAAATGGTCGCAGATAGAATTGCCAGACAGGAGCTTCAAGACTCTTCTGTAGCAGTTTATTTGGCTTGCTGGAAAGTGTTTTCAGATTGGTGCACTGGCTGGAAAATACATCTGTGGTCTGTCTCCTTGCATTGCAGACTTCCTGCTTTACCAGTGGGAAGTCCTCGGTGAGAGCTTGAGGACCATGGAGAGGTTTCAGTCTGCTATCTCCTCAATGTGTGTGAACCTTCTGGACATTCACGTAGAGAGTGATCCTTATCTGTTGGTGCTCATAGCATCCTTGTACACAGACAGACCAGCTGATAGGCATGGCCTAGCATGATGGGACCTCCAAGTGCCTAGAGGACCCCTGTCAGGTGGACCTTAAGTACTTGACATGAAAAACTTGTTTTCTATAAACATTCACTACGAGGGCTAGAAGAAGAGAGATCCACTCTGGTGCATAACCTACTCCAATGGTCACCTGAACACTTCCAGGTGACCCTGAGGCCTCACTTCAGCTTCTTTGCAAAGAACCAAGTGACTTGAGATCCTTCTACAGCCTTTAGTGGTTTCATGTTTGTGCTATGGATACTGCTCTTCCCCCTGAGGACAGAGCCCCATGCTCAGTGACAGGACTGTGCTGGTATCTCTCATGCGTGGAGGGCGCCAGTGGTTAGGTCAGAGGTCCGCTCTTTTTGCCCTTGGGAAACCTGCGAAGAGGTCTGCCGAAACACGATCTCATAGTGGATTAAGCAGATCATCCTGAAGGCCTACCAGTATGCTTTGGATAGGCCTTCAGCCCTGAAGCAGATCTCACCAGAGCCCAAGAAGTGTGAGTCTTTAATGCCTCCTGGAGGGCCCTAAGGAATGTTCCTGTTGTCGATATCCTCTAGGCTTGCTGCTGGCAATTGTCTACGACTTTAACCGAACACTACTTATGCTACTTGATACTGCTGGAGGACAGCATGTATGCCTGTGCCAGTGTAGAAGGCTCCTTTGCATAGGTTCCTGATACAGTGTGGCCCCATGCTGGTGCGAAAGGAGGGTTTCCAGGCTTCGGTCAGGATTCTGCTGTTGGCAGCCTCAAGTCCACGTACCTATTAGGTTTTCCCTTTAGACATCGCCTCCTCACTTAGATCGATGGTTAATCCCATTGGCTCTTGGTCAGTATGTGTATACACCCTCCTCCAATGCATTTGAATATTGGCAATGGTGGTTGAGAGGTAAGGTTATGTAACTAATTTGTGAAATTATAGTAAATTCAGTATTAGTGAGTATACTTACCTCTTGACCATTTGAGAAGCCCACCCTACCAACCTGCTTCCTACAGGTGATGTCCTCTGACCAACCATCAAGGCTGTAGGAAGAACATGGAAGCATGTTCACCAGAAGTCATTGTCTGGATCCAGAGGAACAGAGTGGAGGCATCACCAGGACCATCAGGTTTTTGAAGAAACAATCGAGTGAGTACCCAATTCAATTGTGTCAGGCACCGATGTCTTTGGCACTGGTGGTCAAGTGGTAAGTGAACTCACTAATACTAAAAGTACCATAACTTCCTCTAACTAACCAACAGGTACCCGAATTGAAAAATTCATTGAAAATGAGGAATTCAGAGTATAACGACAAAGTGTACAAATTCAACACTCCCCTAAGCTACATTTCCACCAAGTTTCTGAACAATCTAAGCAGCAGTTTTGGAGAAGTTAAAAATAAAATTAACCTCAACACACAAAAATTGGTACATGTATTTTGTTTTTTACATTGCAGCGCCACCTGTTGAACAAATTAAGGTCAGGCTGTCCCCAGAAGTATCACTATACAATTTCAAAGCAATTGACTAGGTAGTTTTTTCATGATTTTGCCAAAAAATGAACGAATAAGTTAGTTTGAAAATACAAACATCACTGAAGCGTGACCATTTGAACAAACTTGGTAGAGATCCCTCCCAGGTACATCAACACGAAGTTTGAAATGAATCCTGTCATTAGGTTTGGAGTAGCAGTTGAAAATGCAAATTTCTATTGCAATATCCATTGATTTGCATCACAATCAATCGGAATGCATGCATTTAACCGAAAAGTACCCGAATTGAAAAATATGTTAAAAATCAGAGATTCATAATATCACATCATAGTAAACAGCTTTGTTCTTCCCTCCCACAAGCTACATGTCCATGCAGCCTCAGAACACAATCTGAGTGACAGCTTTGGAGAGGTCAAAATTAACACAAAACTTGGCAAAAAAAAAATTAATATATATATATATATATATATATATATATATATATATATATATATATATATATATATATATATATATATATATATATATATGTATATATATATATATATGTGCAGAAAGCAGCCCCACCTGTTCAACAAATTATGGTTTGGGGGTTCCCAGAAGTGGCCTTGTGCAATTTACAAGCAATAGGCTTTCTGCTTTTCTCTGATGGAAGATTTTGCCAAAAAATGAACTGCACATGTACATATGAATCAGTTAAAAAATTTAAAGATCAATGCAGCATGACCATATGAACAAACTTGGTGGAGACCCACGCCAGGTACATTCCCACCAAGTTTGATGATGCTGGATGGACGACGGATGCCTTATTACCACTTGACCTCAGCTGATTTAAAAATAGACAATTGCAGTACCACCAGTTAATTCAGGTCCGGGGGTCCATGGACATTTTGGGCATACATGAAAATGTTGACAATTATGGACAGCCCCTTGTGTGATTCATTTATCTGACATAATCAGTTATCCGAAAATATTTTAGGGAAGAGATGGTGTCATTATGAGGTTTCACTGTAATACACTCAGTGGATTCAACTTTCCTGCAAGATTTACTGTCCAATTCTTGCAGTTTCACCATCTTGCAGATCACAATCCATCCTTTAACTGACAAGTCAGCTGATGTAAAAATCACTGGAGTGTGACCATTTACACAAACTTGGTAGAGACCCACTCAAGTACAGTGGAATCTTCCAATTATCACCAGCCAAGGGACTGAAAGATGTGGTCTTAACGGGGAATATCATTGAAGAAAGGATTAAAAAAAGGATCTGTAAATTGGTGGTCTTACTATAGAAATGGTCTCTTTATGAAGGTGGACTTAATTAGAGATTCTACTGTACACCCCTACCAAGTCTGAAGAGAATGTGGCCAGTGCTTTTACAGAAGTGAAAAATATGAATTGTGGATGGACTGCAGACAACGGACCTATTGGCCCATATGACGGACAAGTCAGCAGTGCTATACACAGACAAAAACTGCACAGCTACCTGTTGAACAAATTAATATCTATGTGGTCATAAGAAGAGTTCTAATTAAATTTTGTGATTTTGGAAATGATTTTGAAAGATTTTGCCAAAACAGTGAACAAGCAAATTCACAAAAAATGCAAAATCACCTGAACAGGACCAGCCAAGGCACATTGATCCAAAGGAGTCAAAGTTCTGGGCATACACATGGTAAACACTGGATGACGCATCACTGATCATCCTATAAAGCTGAAGTAACAAGCGGGGGGGAAAAAAAAGAACCATTCTGTGCACGTACCTACCTGCCTCAATTGCCCCCCCCCCCCCCCCCCCCCCGGGGGTGTGTGTGTCTATTTTAAGATGGTCATCGCCATCTCCATCACCTGCGTAGTGCATGCATCATCAGTAATGAGGGCAATATAGAAGAATGCAAATTTTTGGCATCTACTTTTCATTGGACAAAAATTTCACTTTTTCAAATTTGCTCTAAATAAAGGTGCTCCGATATTTTCAAATCTGCATCTCTGTTCCTCTTCCCTGCCCTCTGGTGACAATGATTTTTATGACAATTGAGACTTCTCTCTAATGGACATGTGACCTCTGTAGTAGGATATTCTGCAAGTTTTTGCTTTGCCTAGGACCTTCTTGTCCATCACCATCTTAGTGCAAACTGGGTTACGATATTGTGATTATTACATTATAATTCTACACAATTTTTGTGTCTCTGTTCCTCCTCCCTGCCCTCTGGTGACAATGATTTTTATGACAATTGAGACTTCTCTCTAATGGACATGCGACCTCTGTAGTAGGATATTCTGCAAGTTTTTGCTTTTCCTAGGACCTTCTTGTCCATCACCATCTTAGTGCAAACTGGGTTACGATGTTGTGATTATTACATTATAATTCTACAAAATTTTTGCTAGTACTTCAACAGATGAACATAATTTCCATAATGTGTTGTCTGTTTGGTGATTATCAAGTGCTTGCAAAGCCTCAACATATATTAGCTCATTTAAATGCACAGCTTTATAACGAAATATTTAACCCTTTCCCCCTCAAACTGGCCAGAACCGGCTGGTGGTCAAATGTCGTCTGCTTCAGTGTTTTCAACTAATTTCAACAGTTATGTAAAAACAATTTGACTGAGAAATGTACATGAGACTTATCAAGATCACATGCCCCAGGTCAACAGCTTTCCTTGGCATGGGTTGGGCACTTAGTGCCCAACCCGTGCCAAGGAAAGCTGTTGACTCAGTCTTAATTCAAGGGGGGAAAGGGTTAACCTAAGAAGGCTACACAGACAGTGCCACTGTAGCCTCCTTGATTTAACCAACTTTTCATGGGGCATGTTTATTTTCAGGGTGAGGTGGGGCCTGATAATCTGAATATTTTGACTTGTCCAAAAAACAATAACACAAATACATATTTTTTTTTTTCATATTATTTTTATTAATTTACAGAGTTTGTTTCTGTTGCAAAAGTTTCCATGACTCGTATTCTACTTCCGTCTGCCATATATTTTCTTCTTTTCATTTGGATTCCGTCGATTCCTGCCCCCGTGCTTGAACTGACGAATACCAAGCTGAGCTGAACGACTTGTGGTATCAATAGGGGCGAATGGCGAGGCCTCTGCTACAAAGTCTGGATCTAGAGCACTGTATTTGATGCAAGTTTTCCTGGCCATCCTTTGCTGGGCCTGAGGCTGGTCCTCACACAGCTGGGGGTTGGTGGCATGCTTGCCTCCCTTGGGCAGAGGTAGGGAATACTGCAATGATAAACGGCAACAAATTTTTTTTAAAATCAGGATTACAAAAGACTGTTCCAAATTTGTGTTTATTTTACAGGGAAACGCAAGTGCCACTACCACCAAGTGGCTAATGGGGAAGGTACACAGGGAACAATGTCATGACCCACCACTTCCTGTTCGAAACGGCCAACCAATAGGACATTCAAGCTAATCTTGTTTATCTCCCAGATGGCAGCATCTGTAACAGTGAGATAGCAGGTAAAATTAACTAGTGCTGCCATCTGCTGTGTACTTCTCCCATTAGGTATTCATAAATACATGGGACAGGCCAGTGTACATAATTTCTTATTAGCCCAGGAAGTGGGCGACACCTCCATTAATGCTACCTTCCCAGGCCTGGGTCACACAGAACAAGAAGGCTAGATATTTAGCCTTCATGTATGCACACAGGAAAGAGAGCTAATTATCACACTAACACACTACACTGACATCCCTTTACCCTTAAAAAAAAAAAACCCAACTGTTGGCATCACTAGAGACATACTTGCGTGTGCTACTTGACCACAAGTGTGCATTGACCTGGCAAGTCATTGCCCATGTGCCCTAGCAGCAGAGCACATTGCAAGACTGCTGGGACAGGCACAAACACACCAGGCACGTCCATACTTGAATGAAATCACCTTTTTTGACGAATTTGAACTTGCTCTTTACTTCTCGGCAAATGTACATAATCAAGTTAACCATCAGGGCCATACAAATAAGGTCATGCTTGACGAAAAGATTGAAGGGACCCTGCAATTGGTTAAACGTCAAGGGAAGAACAGACTTTTGACTGATTTGATCACCCAAATGGAATGTATTTCCTCGACAAATACATGCTACTGAGATCTAAATTATTCCTCCATTTATCTACTCATACCTAGCCAGAAGAGCACAAGATTAGGCTTGTATCATATCTCTATTTACATTCCATTATCTGTTCACCTGACCATGAGAAAACATACAGTATAATATGAAGAGTTCATTTTGAACATACGATTACATAATTTTCATACAAATTTTTGTTTTACATATAATTTACGTGTACGAACTCTTTCAGCGCAAAATTTTTGACTGACTCAACAGCTTTTCTTTGCGTGTATTGGGCGTATTGTGCCCAATGCTTGCCAAGAAAAGCTGTTGACCTGGGATACTCACTCTGGAACTAGAGGCATGCTGGTACTTGAATGAAAGGTCTTTTCACAAGGAATATAAATCTGGGATCCTTATGATAATTCAGACTAGTTTGACTTAAACAGATCGACTTAAGTCATACTTGGCACTGAAAGAGATTATGACATTGACTACAGTGCACTTGTTCTGCATATTTAGTGATGTGAGCGCCAAGCCCCATCTTACATTTGGAACCACATATACAGGTGGAAACAGATACTCCTCCTTTACCTTAAGTCCCTTCACACTGACAGGCTTTCTACGAGATAGGAAGTACTGGATGTTTCCCTCATCATCCACCATCATGGAGACCTTCTGCAACGTCTTATTGCCACAGTTGGGACAGAAGTCTTTCATCAGATTCATGGTAATTCTAGATTTAAACAGAAATGCATCCATTAGAAATTTATCATTTATCTAAATTTACCAGTCTTTTATCAGGTTCATCATAGTTCGGTAAACAAGAGGGCTGTGTGAACAGTCCTTCCTCAGCTGACCTAGACATTCAACCTATAATAGCTCATACTCTGGTCTAGGGGTCTCCAGAAGTGATGCTACGCAACAATATATTGACTGTGGTCAAAGCAAGAAGGTACTAAGTGACTTCTCAGTAAAAGCTGAGTAATGGTATTGTTGGAGAAGTCAAAAATAGCAAACACATACAAAAATTTGCTGATATATATAGAGAGAGAGAGAGAGAGAGAGAGAGAGAGAGAGAAGAGAGAGAGAGAGAGAGAGAGAGAGAGAGAGAGAGAGAGAGAGAGAGAGAGAGAGAGAGAGAGAGAGAGAGAGAGAGAGAGAGAGAGAGAGAGAGAGAGAGAGAGAGAGAGAGAGAGAGAGAGTAGGGAAGTCAAAATAGCAAAAACACACAAAAAGTGTTTAAAAAATATTTAAAAAAATAGGAAAAAATTACACCACCCACCTGCTGAAAAAAATTAAAGTTTTAGGGGGCCCCAGAAGTGTCCCTATGCAATTTCCAAGCAGTTGGCCAGTGGTTTCAGGGAAGATGATTTTTCCAGATTTACAAGAAAAAGAAAATTATGAAATCCATAAATCACTGGCGCATGACCAATTGAAAAAAACTTGGTACATGACCCACCCAAGGTAGATCATCACCAAGTTTGAAGCAAATCTGGCTAACAGTTTTGGAGAATTCAAAAATGTGAATTGTTGGTGGAGGTCAGACGGACCATGACCGATGGATGACATGAAATAAAAATTATGTATAGACAAAAAGGCCTATGAGCATAATGCTCTGCCCACATATTATCTGATGCCATCACCAAAAATTAATTTCTTGAGATGCATTCCCTCCATAACCCGGAGAAGTTAGCCAAGGTCATCCATATGATGGAACCTCAAACTGCCACATGATCAGACACTTCTTGTACATTTGGTATCTTTCCCCTCATTCTTTATCAACAAATCTAGTGCCCTTTTCTTAAGCAGTTAATGACCTTGAAAAATAGGTCAAGATCAACAACATGTTACAAAATTTGACCATTGCTCTCATTTAGTGTAAGTTTTGCAATTTCATCTCAATTTATTATGTAATAGACATCACTGCAGCAATAAAAGAGTAATTTTCTGACATGCATTCTCTCCGTGACCTTGAGAAAGTAGCTCACAGTCACCCATATCATGCAATATCCGACTTATATACGTAATACACATTTGTAGCACATATGGTATTATTAGTCTTCTTATTTCTAAACATGTTATTTTTAGCGTTCTTTATTGCATCCTTAATGGCCTTGAAAATTACATCAGTCACCCAAAATTTTTTAATTTGATCATTGGCTTAAGGCATATTTCACTTAAGTTTAGAAATTCCATCTTAATTATTATCAAAATAATGAATTGAATGTACTTTTAAGACCTATGATAATGGTTCCACTTAATACCAACCGTGGTGCCACCAAGACTCCATGTCATAGACTTTTGTTTTATTTTAATGTACCACAACAGGAATATTAAGCAACGTACATGTGTGCAAGTTCAGATGTAATGATCATAACAAACAACAAGGCTCTGATGAGCCTGTGCTCAGCTCACCTATGATGAACAGTGCAAAGTGAAGAAGGCCCAACTTGATTAGAGATAACATTAGAACTACCTACATGAAGGAAAAAGCTCATAATTGTGGCTTATCGAGCTGGACATAAAATTTTAAAATCATAGGTGCATGGCCATTTGAACAAAATTGGTAGAGACCCAAGGTACATCCTCAGCATGTTTCAAGTGAATCTGGTGCATGCTTGTGGACATGAAGTTGAAAATGTGAATTTACATTACAATCCCCATTGACTAACATGGT
The DNA here is from genome assembly GCA_964020975.1 of Hermodice carunculata. NCBI lineage: Eukaryota > Metazoa > Annelida > Polychaeta > Eunicida > Amphinomidae > Hermodice > Hermodice carunculata. The sequence goes on along the minus strand of OZ026624.1, from coordinate 11,565,732 downwards.
TGTGCATTAACCCAAAGGTAGCAGAATTGAAAAAATTCTTAAAACTCAGGGATCCAGAGTATCATCACATACTGAACATATTTAACCCTCACACAAGCTACATTTCCATGAAGTGTTAGAAAAATTTGAGGAACAGTTTTGACAAAGAAGTGAACAGCAGTGAAAACACAGAAGAAAAAAAAAACATTTAAAAAAAATTGCAGCACCACTTGTTGAACAATTAATGTCTGGAGCTGCCCATAAGTTTCCCTATGGAATTTCAAAGCAATAAAAGCATAAAAAAATCCAAAAATCATTGGCCAATGACCATTGCAAGAAAATGGTCATTGGAATAAATTTGGTGGAGACCCACCAAAGGTACATCCTCACCAAGTTTGAAAAGAATATAATATATGGCCTGTGGTTTTGGAGAAGAATGTGAAGTGTGAACAAACAGACAGACAAAAGACAGATCACCACCCCTCCTATAAGCTTGGTTGACGGACAAGTCAGCCGAGCTAAAAAACTGCACTCCCAAGTTTTGTACAGAGTGGGTTTTATAATGCGTGTTAATAGCTATGGTGGCTGGAGAAGACAAAGATGGTGAACTTTGAACATTGTAAAAAAAAAAAGAAACTTACTTCAAACAAGCAAAGCATCGCAGCACATAGCTCTTGGCCCGTTTGATGAGCATTCCATCTACAGAGACAACATTGAGCCCCATCTGAATCAGCACATTCTACAAGGTATATAATATACAAGTCAACACAAACTTCTGCATAACACAACTCACCTCTCCTGTGCCTGCACACAGGATAATGATTATTATACAAACTGTCATGAGCAGTGTTTCTGGTTGGAACGAAATGATTCTGGGCAAGAAACCGCGAGCCACGAGTGGTTTCCTTGCGCAGAGTCATTGAGTCCCAATCAGAAACACACTGAATAATGGTTTGTATTTATTCCAAAATGTTTCTGTGGAATATTCTGTTTATGTAGACAACAAACAACAGTTTTTAAGCAAAAAAGAGGCCAGAAATACATAGTAAAGCATAACGGCCTGACACTACCATGCGCAGATGAATCGGTCTATTTTGTCAGGCCTATAATGCAGTCCAAATCCGAATGGCACAGCAAGTTGAAAACCGTCAGAACTCGCAAGGTGGTGCATATTGATGAATCAGAAACAGTAGCAAGCCCAAGAGCAAGGTGACAGCCAAGGCAGTAGGCCTAATGGCACTCTTTACCAAATATGGTACTGTACTATGTGATCTGGAACAGCAGACGTGTGCCTAGTAGTGGTAGCAAGGCCTTAACTCAAATTATGATCTCTCAAAAGAGGTAAATTAATATTAGAATGTGTTTTTGCATGAGAAAATTGGTCACAAAAGGCAGGTGGTCTCCCAAAAAAGGGTCTCTCAAAACAGGTTTTACTGTATTAGAGATAAACATCTACCTGCATTGCAAAATCCATGGTGATACATCCAACCTGTACATGAGCTTTCTCTCCACTTTTATCCCCCATGGAGGCCTTCACATCTTTTATGTTACTTGGTGTTATCCATCCATCATCCTCATCCTCATCTTCATCCGTCTCCTCCTCCTCCTCCTCCTCACTGTCCCCTCCCTGTAGGCAGCTAGTTGGTAAAACATCACCCTCTTTCACGACAGAAGCCATGGAAGAACCCACAGAGGTGTCCAGCTCTTCAGCTGGAACTCCATTATCTGTCCTTTGTTTTTCGCTCTCTTCAGCATTGGGTACCTCGTCTTGGTTTATAACACACACGTCTACAGTTTTAACACTGTCTTCTGTATTAGATACTGTAACATTGCATTTTGATGGATCTGAGTTATCTGATTCTGTGGCACCCTCAGATTTATGTGAAGTCTCAGCACTGGCTTTGCCTCTATTTTCAACTACCAGTTCAAGATTTTTCAAACCAGTCCTTATTTCTTCTTCTTCTTTGTCATTTCCTTTTGTGGAACTCTCTGAATTTGACCTGGATTTGCCTGTTTTCTGCAAAGGTACACATGACAGTGATTTCAATCCACCTACTTTATACTTGTGCTTACATGATGTCAACACATAATACAATTTACATGCACCTTGTGTGCCTCACTGATCCTGACATGGTCACTTGACCCTTTCTGCTTAAACCGGCCACAACTGGCTGCTGGTCACATGTCGTCTGCTTCAATGTTTTGGACTAATAATAGGAACAGTAATGAAAAAAAATTTTGAATGGTAATGTTAGACGACAGCCGTCAACACAACAGGCCCAAAGGAAAGCTGTCATCCGAGTCTCAAGGGGAAAGTGTTCAAATCTCTATTTTCTCATAATCTGTCTTTTCTGATCATTGTCAGTTTACTCTGCACCTCGTGTATCAGATTTTGCAGTCATTTTCCTTAGTTTTTGCTTCTTGTGAAGACCTACCCCTACATTTTATCAACTCTTGAACGATACAAACTTTGGTCACTTGTTGATGCTGAGTGGTTTCAGAAAGAAACATTTTGCCAAAAAACAAAATATATATATTTTAAAAAAAAAATGAAAAATGGAAGAACAAGAGGACTGTATCAGTCCTGTGCTCAGCTGACATGTACATATACCTTTGCCAATCATTCAACAAGATATCAGTTAATATGTCCGCTTTGGTGCTATCTTCACTGTACAGTAACAATGTGAACATGTACATACCCTATCGATTTGTCCTGATGTTGATAATTTGGTAAAAATCAGAAAATGACAGTACCGCCATCTACTAAAAAAACTTGGTGGAGACCCAAGTCCAGGTACATTCACACAAAGTTTTAAGAGAACCCAACTTACAGTATCACAGAATCCAAAAAGCAAACAAACAAAAGTTGTTAAAAAATGGAAAACAAATTGCAGTGTCACCTCTAGAACAATTAAAGGTCTGGGGTCCCCAGAAGTGGGTCTCTGTAATTTAAAAGGAAATGGATCAGTACTTTTAAAAGAAAAAAACCCAAAACATTCTTTAAGGTTTCAGCGACATAATGAACAAATAACGAATAAAACAAAGAGTCTCTAGGAGTGTCCCTGGAAGTAACAGCATGTTGCAAATGACTTTGTTATGGGGTCAGTGCTTTTCATCTTTATCCAATATGGCGTATATAGGTTTGCATGCCTAAGGTTGTTTACCAGAGTCATAATTATGATATACAAGTGTATGACATGCAACTGGTGACATAATACATATCAACATGTAGCTAAGGACCTCTGCCTTTATTGTGTGGTCTTATTTCATTAATATTTTTATTTATTTTGAAAACTAGAAGCCCTAAATGAAAAAAATTCTTCAAAAATATGAATTTTTTTCTTCAACAATTTTATTGCAGCCATTTTGAACACCAAATATATATGCTAATTAGCTTGCATAATATTGAAAAATTATATTATGTACATAATAATGTTGTTTGTCGTCTGAGGATTGCAAAAATATATACTATTATAGGTTTTAATTCCAGAAGCAAATCATAATTTACATATACCTATATGCCAAATGGATATGTATAACCATGGTAACCTCCCAGCATCCCTGGGTTCAAAAGGTTAAAACGGAGGAGGAGTAAAATTTCTAAAGAATGTGTCCCTGTGTGTGCAGAAAAGTGTATTAAAAAAGAATTTGTTTTCTATATGAGACCCCGATTACTTACCTTGTTGCCCAGATAGAAACCTGCAATCTCCGTTGGCTTCTCCAGCAGTGACTTGCTTGCATGCCAGCTGGTCTGAACACAATCATGCACACATTAGAAGAAAACAAAAACAATAAAAAAAAAAACCCACACAAAAAAAACACACACACACACAACACTGTGTCATAGTTACCAATGTGTACAGTTTAATTAAATGTCTGGTGAAACTATCAAACTGGGCATTACGTTTACATTTTGGTATCATTATAACCCGGCAAACAGATGAACATATCTTATCTCAAATACTTCTGATGTCAACAGAGTATCAGAGTGAATAACTGCCAAACTTTTTATTATTGTTTGGGCAAAATGTGAGAATTATTTTTCTTCATCTTATTCAAAGAAGTTTGCCCCTTTCAAATGTCAATGCAAGTTCTTGTTGACTACACACCTAATTGAAATAGATAATACATCTCCATTTACCTTTACGTCGGGCTGAGTTTTGATATGAGATGTTCCAACATTTTCTTTCTCCAGCTGGTACACCAAGGCAATCAGTCTGATGTCCACCGCTGACAAGCTGCGGTAATCTCCCGTCTTCTTGGCAAAGTCTGTCACTACATCAACCATACGGAAATGAATAATCATAATATACAGACCTATTGATGCACTTGGCCTGAACATATTAAGCATTAAAAAACAGAGCATGTCCCTATTTAATCATTTTATTACAACAAATGGGCAGAGAACTTTGAAAAACAACCTTCAGACAATAACTTGCTCACATACATGTATCACTCTGATACTATTTATGAATCAAAGATTGTTCATCATTCACACCAAACAGATGGTAATTTTACAGCAATTTCTATCACAACTTATTGAAAACAACTCAATGGGTGTATGTATGTGTGTGTTTATATTTCCAATTTTGGCAGCAATTTGTTGAAGTCAACATCTGTCCCTGGTTAATGTGCACTTTTGAGCAAACTTTATTTTCACAAGGTCCAGGTGTACGTTTTTCACAGACAAGAGGTTGAGACATTTTTTTCCGGCTTCACGATTCCCAGTTATCAATCATCACCATTCACCAGCGAATGGAGAGTTAGGTCAAAATACCAGTGCACGTCGAAACAGTTTTCAAATGTAATTAAAACCAACATATTTCACCAAAATATGTGCACACCTCCTTTCCCTATGCTCTTTTCAAAAAATAATCATGCCTGACAAACAACTTGACTCCAATGGTTTCTTTGGTTTAAAACGTCAAAGTCGAGTGATTCTCTCTTTCTCTTGACCTAAGCGGCAGTTTTGCATTTTGCTCACCAGATGGCGATACCGTGACATGTCGCCTCTGCCAGGAGAAACGTGCTCAATTCATGCCAAGTTCATCTCTAGCCAAGTTGCAACTTTGGCTTGCCTTGTAGTTCAAATTGATGGATTTAAAGTGACATACTCTACTATAGCACGAAGTAATGATGCACAGTTTAACAAAATCTGGTAAATACAAATGAAAGTGTATGTGTGGTGGTGTGAAAGTGCCAGTGGCAAATTAATGTAAATGACTGATGATCTACACACAATATTGCTACGCACCATTCATTTTCTCCAGGCATTGCCTTTCTATAGCTTTGTCATCAAATTGATCAAGATTTCAAGGATAAATTTGGGAATAACTTAAATAAGTTTGATTTTATGTTTGAACTTTACTCTAAATAACGATAATTCACCCTCAAACAAAGAACATCTAGAACTAAAATTGTTCAAATATATTTTTTCTTTTTTTGTTCAAATAAAAGACATGTTTCGTAGCACTTATGATGTAACAAAACCTTCTTAACATTACAGTTTTGAAAATCCCAATCCAGCCAGAAAAATTAGTTGTGGAGACCACTGACCAGACAAGTTATAATCAAGCGCTCTGCAATTCTTTAGTCCTCAAGGCCAGCAATTCAGCATTTTACTGGCCTTACATTCACACTGGCTTGTCCATCCATATACAAATCTCATTTACAAAAGTTAAATTTCCTATTACCCCCAGGGATTGTGCTTTGAGGTTTTGGTTTGCCCTGATGGGAATTGGACTCAATTAGCAGACATGCAAATTGTGGAGCTCTGTTACAGAAATGGAACAAACTCAACTTTGAAAAACAGCAAGCAAAATTCAAAAGAATAAATACATGCAACTAAAATAACCAAGCAAGACCAGGGGTGCCCCCCCCCCCAAAAAAAAAAATCAAAAGAACTTTTACAATATAGTATATCATTAACTTTTATCCCCATGGTTACACTATGTTATTTATATAAATTTGACTTCAACCCTTTCCCCCTTCTACCAGCCGAAACCGGCTGCTGGTCAAATATCTGCTTCAGTGTTTTTTTTTCCAACAAATTTTAACAATCATGAAAAACAATATGTCTGAGAATTGTAGACAAGACCATTAATTAAGATAACATGCCCCGAGTTAACAGCTTTCCTTGGCCTGGGTTAGGCACTCAGTGCCCCACCCATGCCAAGAAAAGCTGTTGACTCAGTCTTAATTCAAGGGGGAGAGGATAAATCATTTCCAAAATTGATTACCTGTTTTAATTGCATCTGGGGCCGGTTCTCGAAACTGCAGCTGATATGGCAAAACCTGTAGTCTCTGTCGCGTAGCTTTGTCCCGGATTTCATTTACAATATCTTGCACTGTGTAAATATTCTCCCCAATTTCCTGCAACAAAATATAAAATAAAAATATGAAAATATATAATGAAATAATTATGCGAATAAAGCATAATTATTTCATTATGAAAAACACAATTGTGACATTCCAAGTGACAACCATTGCCCTTTCTGAGGCAACTTGCCATCATCTAACGGGGACTCACATGCATGTATTCTTCTCGCGCGAACGTGCAATATTGAATGGTTTTGTGCATGCGTGACACAAATCCATGTACTTACCAACAAGAAAATTAAGCAATGCGTAATGAGAACACATGTAAATGTTTATTTGCGGTCACGCACGCGCAAGCTCAATTCTTGCATGAAAATGGTAGCGGTCACAATTTGGGGGCGGAAAACTATCAGCGGCACAGAAAACAAGTCAATATCTTATTTCCTATCTCATGAAACTTGACCAAAATGCAACATGAATGACACAGACTTTCAAGGAACCCATAAATACGAGACACAAGACAGAAACGTGTATGTATATCGTGCAGTTGAGGTATCTATTGAAAGGTCCGGGTGACACATACAACCTTTTATGAGGCGGAGATGGTGACCATATAAAAGCAACACCGTCGATGCCTCAGAAATGGGGCTAGAGTTAGACTCAAATGAAAAAATCATGGACATGGGCCTCCTTGATTTTAACTTCTAATTTTCACAATTCGCTTTTAAACTCCCCCTCATTGTTTCTTCCGCCCACCTAAAAAGCATTGTGGTCTCGTTTGTACGTTGGTGTCTAAATGTACATTGTCTTACTTCTTACCCTGACAGGCGCATTTCTTATAAATGCTCCCGAGTCCACAACAACGTGCTTCACCATTGCGTCCGCCATGTTACCATTGCGAAACCAGGCCACAATTTCCTGTTCCGGCGAGTCACGCTAATCCCAGGAACGCACCGGGATCCACAGAAAGGCACCGCCTCAGGGAGGTACCGCATGGCTCTTGACATCAAATGGCCCATAGGGCTCCCGTATCACAGAAAGGCTTGTCAAAGGGACAGAGAAAATCCTAATTGATGTCCCCCCCCCCCCCGAAAAAGCAAACAAACAAACAAAAACAAAGATAGAAAAAACTGAATAAACAGGAAAAATTTGATTTGCTTCTCAGCAAATCAGTCCTTTTGCCTAGAAAACTTTTAAAGATTGCCTATTCAGTATTTATTTAACTCCTACCATATTTTTTTTTCATGCGGCTATGTAGAAAAACCTATAAATCGAAGTTGGAAAGGCACTTCAATCTTTTATAGATTTGAAACTATTCAAAGATTTAAATTTTGTGTATTTGCCCAATTTACAGAAATCAAACTGCCAGAGCTTGATTTATGGTTCATTGGATGCAGATATCCCACAAATCTATCAATGGAAGTTTGAATAATACTCAGTCTTAAATACTTTTGCAGTTATTCCAAATTTAAATGGTGCGTATTTGCCTGTCTTTGCATAAATTAAAGTGCTGCAACTTTAGTTCATGTTTCATTGGATGCAGCTATGTCCCAAACCTACCGCTACAAGTGGAAATGGCACTTCTATCTGTAATAGGTGTGAAATTATTCCAACTTTAAATGTTGTTTATTTGCACATTAGAATGATACAACTTTGGTTCATGTTTCATTGGATGCGGCTGTGTCACAAACCTACAAATTGAAGTTGCAATGATGCTTCTATCTGTAATGGTTTGGAAGTTATTTAAAGAATTCAATTCTGTGTATTCACCTAATTTGCTTAAATCGGCTACACCACAAACCTGCAAATCGAAGTTTTATTGGCCCCTCTATTTATAATAGTTTTGGAAATATTCAACTTTTAAATGTTTTAAGTGCTCCTAATTAGCATGATTCAAAATGCTACTCCTTTCTTTTGTTTTAAAATTAAATTGAAGTTGCGTAGTTCACTGGATACTGTGACCGTGCAGATTTGTTTGAAGCATGAACTCCACTCTTCTTAATCGATATGAATATTAAGATCTGAGTTTCATTTGTCTATGAGCGGAGGTTGCTTTTAAAAGCACTTGTACCAGAAAAGAAAAGATATAGTTTGGAACTTCCCCGGCATCTCCAATGTTATTTGCATTACTATCCAACTCTGATGCTCTCTTGTTTTGAAGGATATTTTCCCACCCGTCAGGGATTGCAGAGAGTACACCACAATATGTCAGAAGTTAGCATTAATATATTTTCTTACAAAATTTTCAGATGTAAAAAAGTTCCATTTCTTGTTAGTAATCTTTTACATATTGCACTTCTTTCTAAAACCAGTTCTTTTGAATAATACTCTTATTGTTCTAAATTTTGAGATGAGAGTTGTAGCATAAAGAGTGTGATTTAATTTCAGTCACATTTCTGGTACGTGCTAGCATCTTCTAAACTAAAGTTACGGCCCCTATAAAGCTCTTTTCATGAAGAAGTCTAGCCACTAAGTTTTTCCATTTTGCATTTTAGTTTGTTACAAATCTTTTAACACATTTTACTGCCAAAAATTGACACAAAAAATCAGATATTGTTCGACCCCCATCATTTTTTTTATACAAACCAGTATTATCTTAGGAGTTCATCTGATTTTTTTTATCCCATTTATGACTGATTATAGTTCTTTCAACTGTTTTCTCTCACTGACCAGCAACGCCAAAATAATTTTTTCTTTAATACTACCACTTCAGCCGAGATTGAAATTATTATAGATAAACTTAAGCCTAAATCAAGTACAGGGCATGACCTCTTGTCAAAGCGACTTATTAGACTTATTAAGTCACCTTCAGCAGAACCTCTGTCACTTATTATCAATCAGTCTTTAAACACAGGGATTTTTCCAGACAAACTTAAACTCGCCAAAGTGATTCCAATTTTCAAAAAAGACGACGACAAAGTTTCATATAATGACAGACCTATTTCCTTACTTCCTGTTTTCTCCAAAATTTTTGAAAAAGTTGTCTATCATCAACTTTATCATTACTTTGCAACTAATAATATTTTTTACACTAGTCAGCATGGATTAAAAAAACTCCATAGCACAGAAACTGCTACTTTGGAGCACATTGATAGATTATACAAGATTCTTGACTGTGGTGAAATTCCTTTAACAATATTTTTAGATTTTTCAAAAGCATTTGACACACTAGATCATGAAATTTTGATATATAAATTGAAACATTACTGTATTTCTGGCATATCTTTTATATGGTTTGCAAGTTATCTGACAAATCGATACCAATATACTCAATTTGATAATGTCTCTTCTACTCTATCACCAGTAACAACTGGTGTGCCCCAAGGTTCTATCCTTGGGCCACTTCTGTTTATAATTTGTGTTAATGATCTTTACTTTGCTGCTCCAAATTTTGAATCCATTTTGTATGCTGACGATGCAACTCTGATCAACTCACTCTGTACTTTCAATTTCGGGCCTCAAGTCAACAATGAATATGCCTCAATGAACATTAATTCCGAACTCGAAAAAGTGTATAATTGGCTTGCAGCAAACAAGTTATCCCTAAACGTATCAAAAACAAAATTTATGTTATTCTCCTTTCCACAGCGCAAGTTACATTTAGATATCGATCTTAAAATAACCGGTATTCGATTGGAAAGGACTACTGATTTTGATTTCCTGGGAGTAACATTAAATGAAAAACTAAATTGGAGTTCTCATGTAAATAAAATTGCAAATAAAATGTCCCGAACGATTAGGATCTTAAAAAGATTACGTCATTATCTCCCCAAATACACTTTATTGTTAATTTATAATTCCCTGTTTTTGCCGCGTGTCAACCATGGAATACTTGCATGGGGTTATGCTGGTGACCGCATCGTCAAATTACAAAAGTCGGCCATTCGCTTGATATGCTCCGCGCGTTATAACGCCCATACAGACCCATTATTTAAAGAACTAAAAACTCTTAAAGTCCCTGTTTTATTCAAACATAAGTCATTGAAATTTTTCTATCGATACACTAAAAACGAATTGCCTGCTTATTTCAATAAAACTTTCGCAATCTTACCAGTTACTCATGATTATCCTACCAGGCATCGTTATATTCCCCGCTATGCAACCCCCGGACATATATCTACTGAAAAGTGCGTTCGTTATTCTATTCCCAAATTGCTCCTTGATACTCCTCGAAATGTTACGGACAAAATTCATACACACTCTTACAATGGTTTCTCTCAATATGTTAAAAGATGCTACATAGACCAATACTCTGAAACCTGTACTATTCCAAATTGCTTTGTTTGTAATGAGGATTAATAAAGTATATTTGTATCTAATTATGTTATCTATGTCTCAGTCAGTTCAACTGACCTAACACGCACGTGGTGCTTTGTTCTGAAGCAAGGTGTTAACTTACCAAGTAAATTTATTTAGGTGGCCCATGCGAGAGCGGATGTTTTCATCCTTAGCTGGGTCATCCTGACTATCTGTTCTCTGTGATGATGTACTAATGTACTACTTCTCCTATTTTTTGTTTTTTATTTGTTTATATATATTTCTGTCATTATTACCCAACAATTGAAATGCACTGAATTTATTGTCGAATAAAAGAAACTGAATCTGAATCTGAATCTGGAAAAGGTGTCACAGATGCTATATAGATTAATTAAGATATTATCAGTGGCTTAACGATATTGAATGAATGAACTTTATTTTCACATAACATACATAAATTACAGGTAACAATGGTATGAGGGCTCCCAGAGGAGTTACAACTCATCTAGCTGGGCGCCTAATATATGTACATACAATTAATGATACAGAAACGGAGGGAAAAAAAATGATAAAGTAAGAATAATAATAAAAAATAAAAAAATAAAAAAATTAATAAATACGCACACGCACACTAATGAGACATATTAATGAGACATTTTCCCGAGAAAGGCAGTTTTCAACCCACACACAAAATAAGCTAAACGCTGTCAAGGGACAGCCTTGGGAAACGCCTCTTGCAAGTTAGATAAACGCTTTTATGAAGGAAGTGTGAGATTATATGATAAAAAATGAAGGGAAGTTGGGTGAGCATAATGTGGGAATTTTGTGACACACTCTGGTCAATCTCTGCAAAATTTTGCTCCACTCCCTCCTGGCCTAACCATATGTCACCCCTCTAGAAAATAATGATCTTTCCCGAAGCGAGGAGCCTTTCCCTCCTGTAGTAGAAGATAGTAACACATCTGGGAGGATTTTTCAGTCCACACAATTCAAAAGCTTGTTGTGTAAAGTATTCTTTGATTGGGCAAACTGTTTCGATCTGATTTCACACACATACACACACACACACGCACACACAGAGACAGGCAGGCAGACAGACACACACATACACACACATATATATATATATATATATATATATATATATATATATATATATATATATATGTGTGTATATATATATATATATATATATATATATATATATATATATTGAAAATATTCTTAATTGTAAAATAAAAACGAGGGGTGTGTGTATAGCCCTTGCTCAGCTGACCCAGAGATTCATCAAACTTGTGGTTCTGCGAACTTGGGATAGGATTAAGGTAACCCATGTACAGAGTAAGTCTGACCTCTATGGAAGAACACTAACATGTGCAACATCAAGGTCCCAGTTCAAGTAGCTCTGAAGTTATAATGAAGAGTTAAATTGATGTATATTGCACTGTGAGCTCAGAAATGAGGTCAAGGTCATCCATCATGGAGAAACATAAACATGTGCAATGCCAAGGCCCTAATTCAAAACAGTTCTCACGTAAGTAAGTTAACGGCAAATTTCATGTAGTTGTCCTGAAAAGACCCCCCCCCCAAAAAAATGACATAAAATCCAAAAATCACTGGAGTATGACCACTTGCACAAAATAGATAGACACTTATCAAAGGTACATAACTACTAAGTTTGACACAGAGCTGGCCAAAACTAATTGAAGTTACAACCATTACAAGAAATTCTCATGTTTTACTTTTATACTAGAACTTTTTAAAGATTTTCAAAGGAAAAAAATCAGAAAAAAAAATCACTGGAGCTTAACCATTTGAAGAAAGAAAAAAAAAAGAAGTAGAAGAAATGGTAGAGACCCACCCAATGTATATGCCACCAAGTTTGAAGTCAATCTGACTGACAGTTTCTTCGGAGAAGTCCAAAAGGTTTACTTAGTAGTGCATAATAATCAATAGGAAAGGTACGTTTAACGATAAGTAACGGAATTGAAAAAAAAAAAACCCGTTGAGAATCAGATATCCACAGCAGTGCCACCCAGTCAATAACTTTGTTTGACCCTTTCACAAGGAACATATTCAAGTTTGACGGTTCCGGAGAAGTTAAAAATTAAAAAAAAAATAAAAAAAATAAAAAAAAAAAAAAAAGTTTAAGAATATAATAAAATTGTAGCGCCACCTGGTGAACCATATAAAGAACTAGAAGTCTCTAGGAGTATCCCTGTGTGTTATCCAAGTAATTGGGTGAGCGGATTTGGAGAAGATTTTTTTAAGATTTGCCCCCCCCCCCAAAAAAAAAAACAACCAAACAACAACAACAAAATCCTTAAATCACTGGAGCGTGACCATTTGAACAAACTTGGTAAAGATCTACCCAGGGTACATTGCCATCGAGTTTGAAGTCAGTTGGAAGACGGTTTTGGAGAAGTCGAAAATAGACTTACATAGTAATCAATAGGAAAGGTGCATTTACCGATAAGTACCCCAATTGAAAATATCGTTAAAAATCAGGAATCCACAGCAGTGCCACCCAGTCAACAACTTTGTTTGACCCTTCCACAAGAAACATATAATCATCAAGTTCCAGCTTAATCTGAGTGACGGTTCTGGAGAAGAAGTCTAAAATAGCAAAAACACACAAAAAGTCAAAAAGTCAAAAAAAAAAAAAATAAATAAATATTTTTTTTAATGCAGGGCCACCTGGTGAACAAATTAAGAACTAAAAGTCAAAAGGAGTGTTCCTATGTAATATCAAAGCAATTGGGTAAGGTGTTTCGGAGAACAAAATCTTCTAAGATTTGCCCCGAAAAGGAACAAAAAACTTCTTAAAAATAAAAAAATGACTGAAGCGTGACCATTTGGACTGCCTTGGTAGAAACCCACCCAAAGTAAACCCTGACCAAGTTTTGAGTGAATCTGGCTGACGGTTTTGGAGATGAAGTCGAAATTGTGAATAGTGGACGGAGAGGGCGACGGACGGACGACATCCTATAAGCTCAGATAACTGACAAGTCAGCTGAGCTAAAAAAAATAACAAACAAAAAAAAAAAACCAAACAAACAAACAAACAAACAAACAAACAAACAAACAAAAAACAGGAAGAAAAAATGGACCCGGATGCACACAAAATATGAGCTTACCTGGGATGCCCTGTATCTATAACAGTTTTCGTTCCTCAATTCATTGTAGGTGACGGAGGAAATACTTGTTCTTCATTCAGGAAAAACCACTTAACGGTTATACATGTCCATGCATGCGCCTGCGATATTTTCCATGCAGCTTACTTTATTGGAGATCATTTAATTTTCTACTTATCGTTTTGGTTTAAACATGCATGTCATTGTAAACACAATCGGCCAACAGGCTCACAAGTATATATTAAAGCCTCTTGTGTCATAATATTTCTTTCAGTAGAATTTTATTTAATAAAGATGATCAAGGAATTACTTTGGCACGATATTCAATTTCACTTTGTCATTGTATGTTATTCGTTCACCCACTACCCATCCACCCACCCACCCACTACTAGAAAAGAGGGGAGAGAGAGAGAGAGAGAGAGAGAGAGAGAGAGAGAGAGAGAGAGAGAGAGAGAGAGAGAGAGAGAGAGAGAGCATGTATATTTAGAAAAGTCGTTGAAATGTCCACTTGAAATAATTCCCTTCAAAGCACCATGGTGTTTACAAGGGCGAACGATAGAGTATTAATCGTTTGAGCGTAAGCAGTGGTGAAATTTGCACTATGAACAAAGCAGCTGGTAAATCATCACTAGGCCTACAGGTGTACCTTTTCTGACTGGACAAAACAGAATCTGATGTTCGACATGATCGATAATGGGCGCACAACGTCACTGAATGCATTTTCGGCGCATACATTTTTGGGAGAGTTTTATCTTCGGGATTAAAACAAAGTGAAAAGTCTACCTGCATGATCCATATTAAACTATTATTAGTGTCGTTGCCGGAATTTTATATGGAATTACCTGTTACTGAGGTCCAAGATACATAAGTGACCACCTATTCTAGGGACAGTTTAATAAAACATGTAGAAATTACCTTGTGGAAGTTACCACAACTTCGCCAATGTTGGTTTATGTAATCCTAGCCTGTATACTGAGAGTACAAACGTGCATACATACAGACAGACAGACATACTGACTGACTGACTGACTGACTGACTGACTGACAGGCAGGCAGGCAGACAGGCAGGCAGGCATACATAATAAGATAAACCTTACCGTCCACATTCCCCTAATATGTGAACATATTAAAGTCAGAAATACTTAAAATTATATGGCTTATATTCAATCGTGGAAACACACACCTGCATGCATGCATGCATGCATACATATACGCTTTATTTTATTCTAGGCCATAGGCCCATGTCCTTAGTATAATCTACACGTTTCCATGATTAGTTTGTGTGGTGTACAGAGCCAGTCGTGCTCTCTTCCAGTACCGGTATATAATCTTAACATAGATCGTCGAGGCCTCGACGATCTATGATCTTAAGTACACCTTACTTTAATATGTTCACATAGGAGGTGAATGTGGGCGGGGGAGGTTGCCTCTCTTTATTGTATACATGAAGAATTTTATTAAATTTTAGTTCGAATTAATACATATTTCGCAAGAAAGATATCCGGTTACGTTCAAGTGCGCAAAGGTATGGGTGAACATGGCATTGGAAGACATGTGCATCTAAGGTGAAAAATTTACTTTTTTAATTTGGATTTGGACGGGTTTCTCAACGGATTGGGGATGCAAGAAAAAGCATGCCATATGCCGCGAGACTGATGTTTCAAGGTGAAGTTAACTTTACTTTCTCCGATCCGGAAGACGAGGGGGAGGGTCTGGACCACGCCAGAACAGGCCCACTTGAGTAGTTAGTGAACATAGGATTTTTGATGGTTTCCCTCAGAACTGTTAGCATAGAAAAATTTTAATGGTTGATCATTCATTGTTTAACTCCTGGAGCAAAAAACTTTATAGAACTGTTCAAAAGATACATGTGGTGTACTGAGCCATTCGTGTTCTCTTCCAGTATCGGTATGTACTGGAATTTTGTTACCCGACAAGAAATTAAGCACATACACTCAATTTAAACACAATTTTGAATTTGATATCTTTATGTTATAATAAATGTTACAACAAAATTATAACTGTATAAAAAAGTTAAACTCCACTGCTCAAGAATTAGCGCTCATAACCTGCTCATTTGAACCGGCAGACACAAACAAAACTCCTCTTCAGCACCGAACGCGCAATACATGTACAGATATTGGTGCAAACTCCATTGCATAATGACATCCTCAAAATTCTCTTATCCGCATCTGAAAATGATAAATTCTACATGTGAAATATTTGTTAATTTTGATTACATGAATAAAGAAGAGAAATTTTTATTTTGGATGAGATGTTAAAATGCGGAAATAATACTTTTTTTAACGTTTTTGGCTGCCTGTGTCGAAATTGATGGTACAATCTAGTTTTTTTTTTTCAATTTATGGCACAGGTGCCCTTAAATGTGTATTGACACTTTTTTATACTATATCATGTTTTATTGTATTGTATAGTATCACTTTCACTTGTTCTCTGTATTCTGAACGTTGTACTCTATTGTGTATTTTTCGGCAAAATGAATCTACTATTTGTAAGGTACAGTGAAATGAAGTTCATTCACGAATAATTGAGCAGTGTCAGAAACCTGTAAGTTGACGTTGGATTGGTACCTCTATCTGTGATGGTTCTGAACTTATTCAAGTGTGAAATTCTGTGTATTTGCCTAATTTGATTAATCAAACTACTACAACTGTAATTCATGGTTCATTGGATGCAGCTATGTCACAAACCTATCGATTGAAGTTAGATTTTCACCTCTATCTACATGTATAAAAATTTTGAAGTTGAAATTTTGTGAATTTGGCTAATTTGCATAAATTTCAACACTACAACTTTGGTTCATATTTCCTTAGATGCAGTTATCTTCACCAAACTATCAATTGAAGTTGGAATGACATGGCTATTTGTTATTGTTTTGAAGTTAGTCAAGATTTGAATTTTGTGTTTTGTTCTAATTTGCATAAATTAAAATTCTACAATATTTGGTTGTGGTCAACTAACCTGCCTATATCAGACACCTGAATGAAAGATTATCAAAGTGTGAATGGTACCTCTCCCTTATATAGTTTTAAAGATATCCAACATTTAAACTTTTCGATAAATAAATCAAAATAAATAAACAAATGAACAAGGTTAATAAATAAATAAATAAATAAATTAATTAATTAAAAGATAACTAGAAAAGAAGATTTGCTTCAATGCAAATATGACTGTGTGCCTCCAAAACTTGCACAAATTTGAAAGCTTAAACTTTTACCTGTGTTTCATTGGATGCGCCTTCAGCACCAACCTGTGAATTAAATTGGGAATGGCACCTCTACCAAAAATATATAGCTTTGCAAATATTCAACATTTTAACTTCTTGAGCTCTTTAACTAGCATATATTCAAATTCTACAACTTTTGTTTGTTTTTCATTGCATGCACGCACAGCATACACCCTAAATTGAAATTGGAATGGTACCTCTACCTATAGTAGTTTTGAAGATATTTAACATTTAACCTTTTCAAGTGTCCCTAATTGGCAAAAAATAAACTTCAATCATTATGTCTGGGTGCCAACCCAGACATTTTGTTTTTCGAAGAATTCTTTCTTTCTTTCTTTCTTTCTTTCTTTCTTTCTTTCTTTCTTTCTTCTTTACGACCAGATTTGTCCGGAGTTTTTCTCGGACCCTACTATTCCGAAAACCACCAAACTTGCCATGGTGACTGACCTACCAGTGAAATTAGGCACCTGACTTGGAATAATCATGATGTTTAAAATTATGCAAATTAGGGGCACTTAAAATTTTAAAAGCTCCATATCTTCCAACATATCGCAGATAGACACAAAGTTCTAACTTACGCATATAGGTTTGAGACAACTGGCAAATCCAATAGCACACAAACAAAACTTTGGGAATTTTAATGCATGCTAAATTCACCAAATTTCTCCCCAATCCACATGCATGGCTTTCAATTGCCAGTTGTATGACCTATTGTTTGACCTCCATGGTGCCAGGCAACCATTTTGCATTCATAATTAATTATCTTGAACCTGTCTCACAGCTTTCTGTCCATGTATGCTGAGTGTATGCTTTTGGAAGGTTTGGGTCTTGTAGCAAATTGTGGTGTGGGGTGGGGTGGAGGTGGGGGGACTCCCAACAACTGTGTAATGAGGCTCTCAATAAAATACAGAGTATCTCATTCTGTTCATGCAGGAACAGATTGACTCCATGCTGCCATATGTTCCAGGCAGACTTTTGCTTCCACTGGTGTCCTAGCTGGCCTGTTTTTGCCTGAGGCAATGTCAGTCCGCTGACCTTATCAGTCCCAAGGGTACTGACAGCTCTGGACTTCTAGGCAGAACAAGTCTGAGCGTACCCTCTGTTAAAAATAGACAACATACACAGCTGAGTCAGCCAGACCAGGGAAGTGCAAATATTTGTGTCATCTCAGTGGACACTTTCCTGTCTTTATTTTCTTGTAACCAGTGAGATGAAGCCTGTTCTTCATAGCCAATGCTGAGACAGTATAGTTTTGTGTTGGTTCATAGGTAAATGTTTATGTAGTTTCTTGACAGCTTCTGTTAAAATTTGTTTATGTAATAAAGGAAAAAAGACAGTTTTGTATTGCATGTATACACATCCCTCTAAATTATAATATGTGTACACTGTACATGCACATATGCTCATATGCTCATCAATACTGCCCAGAAGGGCTGACCCTCTCAGGAGTGGGAACTTTTCGCTGGTCACGAGGGTGCTCACTGTAGAGAGGTTTCACTGTACAGTGGTACTTGCAATTTAAGACCACCCCTAATCAATGAATGCCAGACAAAAGTGGTCACATAGGACAGGTGGTCTTTCATCTGAGATAAATTAACAAATTAACAAAGAAATAAAAGGCCAATTTCTTTCGTTCTTTCTTTTTTATGACCAAGTTGATCAAGAGTTTTTTTCAGACAATATTTTTCCAAAAACCACCAAACTTGCCATGGTGACTGACATAACCAGTGAAATTGTGCATCTCATTTGAATCAGTCATGATGTTTAAAATTATGCAAATTTTTAGAGGCAACAAAAATGTTAAAATCGCCATGTCTTCCAATTAAACTATTGCAGATGGACTCAAAATTTCAATGTGCATATATACCTTTGGGACTCTTGCCACTATAATGGACAGTATAAAGGTAGAATTCCAAATTATGCTAATAAGGGGCATTGAATAGTCTAAAAGTTTAATATCTCCAAAACTATGTACATAGAGATGCCATTCCAACTTCAATTTGTAGGTTTGTGGCAAAGTCGCATCCACTGAACCATGAACCACAGTTGTAGGATTTTAATTAATGCAAATTAGGTGAATATGCAAAATGTAAATCTTTAATAGCTTCAAAGCTATTATAGAGGTGTCATTCCTACTTCAATTTATGGGTTTGTGGCGTAGCCCCATCCAATGAACAATAAACCAAAGTTCCTCTAGGCTTATAATTCATGCAAATTAGGCAAATACACCAAATTAACATTTTGAATAGCTTCATGACTATGATAGATAGTAGTTTCATTCAAAATCACTTTATAAGTTTCGGACATGGCCACATCCCTTGAACCAAGGACCAAATCTGAGCATTTTAATTTATAAATATTAGGCTAATACACAAAATTTAGATTATGTTGAACAATAGTAAAGTGTATCATTTCAACCTGTTCTCATTTTGAAGGCACCCAGACAGATTTGCTGTGAAGCAAATCTTCTTTTCTAGTTGTTGTTTGTGGTTCATTGGATATGCCTGGGATAAAAAACTATAAATTGAAGTTGAAATGGCATTTCTCTGTAATCGTTTTAGACGTTCAACATTTAAACGTTTAAAGTGCCCGTAATCAGCATAAATTATTAATCTACAACTTTCGTTTGTAGTTCATTGGATGCGCCTCCAGCACAAACCTATACATTAAAGTTGAGATTGCACCTATATGTATAAGCGTTTTGAAGAAATGCAAAATTTTTAGTGTCCATAATTGGCATAAATTAAAATTCTACCACTGTTGTAATGTGCCCAATAGATGTGTAGTCCCAACATATGTACCCATAGAACCAACATTTGGGCCTGTATATGTGTTAAATACTTTGGAAGCCAGAGAGGATTGAAAATTTTCAAATGACGCTAATTTTCATGATTGGCTATCTTAAACGATATGCGGAACTTTGCCAGAGGAGCTACATCCATAACAGATTTGAAGTTTTTGGCTGGAATGGTATCTCAGTTTAAGTGGACACAAAAAAAAGTGGAAAGAGAAGCAAGCAAGCAAGCAAGAAAGAAAGAAAGAAAGAAAGAATGAAAGAAAGAATGAAAGAAAGAAAGAAAGAAAGAAAGAAAGAAAGAAAGAAAGAAAGAAAGAAAGAAAGAAAGAAAGAAAGAATTGAGTTGCTTGCCAGCAAATAAGTCCATGTACCTAGAAAACTTTTAAAGATTGTCAATTCAGTATATCTTTAACTCCAGCATTTTGTTTATATGCGGGTATGTATAAAACCAATGAACTGAAGTTGGAAAGTCACCTCAATTTATAATAGTTTTGAAGCTATTTAATGATTTAAATTTCGTGTATTTGCCTAATTTGCAAGAATCAAACTGCTACAACTTTGACTCATAGTTCATTGGATCCAACTGTCCTATAAATCTATCAACTGAAGTTTGAATGACACCTCAGTCTTTAATATTTTTACGTTATTCATGATTTATTTTTGTGTATTCACCTAATTTGCATAAATTAGAATGCTACAACTTTGGTTCAAGTTTCATTGGATGCGGCTATGTCTCAAACCTACAAATTGAAGTTGGACCGACACTTCTATCTGTAAAAGTTTGAAACTAGGTCAAAGAATTCAATTTTGTGCATTCACCTAATTTGCATAAATCAAAATGGTACAACTTGGTTCATGATTCATTGGATGTGGCTATGTCGCAAACCTGTAAACTGAAGTTAGATTGGCACCTCTATTTATAATACTTTTGGAGAAATGCAGCCTTTTAAATGATCAAGTGCTGCTAAAAGGCATAATATCAAATGCTACAGTTTTTTGTTTGCTGTCCCGTAGATGGACAGATGTCACAAACCTCTATGTACAACTTAAAATTTTGTGTCTATCTATAATAGGTTGGAAAACACAGAGCTTTTAAAATTTTAATTGCCCTCAATTTGGATAATTACAACATGACATTTAAATATGATGCTAAATTCATTTACACTATGAAGTTAAAATTACTACATCAACAGCAGATTCCCATGCTTTGTAAATCTGGGGCATAAAATGGCTACAAGTGAAACATATCTACATTGACATACATGTACATGTCGTTATAAGTACATGTATTTGAGTTTCACTATTTACAGTAACATAAAAACATTTACGTGACAATCTCTACTAATATCAACTATTAGGCTCACCTGCGGGTTTTATTGTATGTAGCTACTGACACAGCCAGTCTCCCTAGGGATTGAAGGGTAAGCCTACAGCACTGGGTGCCACTGCCTCTATACTCATACGTGTGGAGGCCAGGTTGCATAACAGCTTGTCTGCGGAACCAGCGAAAAGCTTGTGTGTTTGTGTGTGTGTCGGGGGGGGGGGGGCGTAATTTGCGTGTTCTGTGAAAATTCAGTTAATTTAATATTTGTAACTCCTCAACTTTGTTTCCATGTTACCAGTGGTTATAGGATTTTACTTTAGCAATAGACCCACATATTAAGCTTGGAATGACAACTCTATCTGAAAAAAGTTTTGAATATATGCAAGATTTACAATTTTTACTAGTATGCCTCTAGTTGACAATATTTTTAACATCATGATTCTTGCAAACAATACGCAAAATTTAACCACTAGGTCTCTCACCATGCCAAGTTTAGTGCTTTTTGGAACAATCGTGTCTGAGAAAAGCTGATCACAAAATGCAACACGGAAATGAATGAAGGAATGAATGAATAAATGGATGGATGAATGAATGAATGAATGAATAAATGAATGAATGAATGAATGAATGGATGGATGGATGGATGGACGGATGGACAGACAGACAGATAGATAGCTATAGATAGATAGCTAGACAGACAGACAGATAGATAGATAGATAGATAGATAGATAGATAGATAGATAGATAGATAGATAGATAGATAGATAGACAAATAGATAGATAGATAGATAGACAGATAAAGTATTTGAGGAAAAATGAACAGTCTGTGTTCACACACAGACCTAATAAATAAATAAATAAATAAATAAATAAATAAATAAATAAATAAATAAATAAATAAATAAATAAATAAATAAATAAATAAATAAATAAATAAATAAAGTATTTGAGGAAAAATGAACAGTCTGTGTTCACACACAGACCTAATAAATAAAGAAGTATTTGAGGAAAAGCAAGAAGTCTGTTCACACAACAAACAATATGTCCTGTTTTCACACACAGACATAAAGAGAAACATTTAAAGTCTACAACTGCAGACTTGAACAAATTTATTTGTTCCACACTCCAGTTTTGTGATTAAAAATCCATCACAAAAATCACTGTGGACTGGAATACAGTGTTAAGGTCTGAGAAGTCAAGCCAACTCTTCCACTTCTAGGCTATTTGTGATGAAGGACATCACATTACAGGCTTCTACCAAGAGATGCAATGGTCTCTTGGGACCCAGCCTTTCAAAGCGGACAAAGAACTATGGAAGGTAAGTTACCTAGAAGAGAGGTTCTGGCTGTGCAAGCTAATTTATTATGCATGCAAAGTGATTGCATAATATTATGGAAGTACAAGTACCGGTATATAACCGTAACCAGCTTGTACAAGTGATGGCAGAAGCATGGAGGTATACCTTCCCACCTCCATGGCAGAAGGGAGTGGGAGTGGAATGTGTATTGTGCAAAGTGTGCGAGTTATTCAGTGAATTACGCATAAATTGTTCCTCAACTTTTGTTTGCATGTCATTGATCGGAGTTGCCCATGACAATTCATATATTGAACTGGGAACGGCAACTCTATATAGAACAGTTTTGAGCATATGGAACATTTTTATTAAAATGTTAATTGCCTCTAATTGGCATAATCCTGTACATATTATATGATTCTAGATGAGTTTTGAAGATATTCGTCATTAGTCAACCCTTCAATTTTGTTTGGAACAACATGCAAAACTTCACCGTCGGTGCTACACCCTTGTCAAATTTGAAGAAGTTTCTGGCTGCTGCAGCGAGTTTAAGCTGAAGAAAGAAAGAAAACGAATAAAGAAAGAAAGAAAGAAAGAAACGAAAGAAAGCAAGAAAGAAAGAAAGAAAGAGAGAGAGAAAGAAATAAAGAAAGAAACTGGTATGACCTTTCTTTCTTTTAACCATGGCGCTACCACGAGCTACCTCGTGGTAGCTCCATGTTTTAACACTTTTGAAACGAAGTGATGGGTCAGATACAGTCCTGGTGGCGAAAAAATGAACTATTTGGACACGACACATTCCTCAGGTGTGTAGACGTCATTGAATCACGTGATATTAGTGATGGCGGATCATAACACAGTGACGGGGTGAAGGATTGGACTGGGTGTGCTTACATCTTAAGATAAATTAAGCTTTCTCTGCTAAATCTTACTGTGGGTAGACCAACTGATCAAAGGGTAAGTCTCAAGGAACAGGACCATGTGTCTGACAGGGCCACAGGAACAGCAAGCTTTACATAAATATATGGCCGATAAAATATTCAAGATGGCGAGACGCTTTGACCTTAGCCTTCAAAAGTATAGACTGGGGAAATAACTTTCCAATCAGTTTATTGTCGGTCATGTTACCACAAGAAATAAAGAATGAACGTTGTTTTGAGTCTTTTGCATGGTTTGACAGAGAAAAATGTGAAGTTCCTGTGGAATGTCCGTGCGAATTCAAGATGTATTCTTGATGTTGTGAGGTGTTTCACTTGGTCGTCACTTCTCGTTAAATTTACAGATGGCCAGTCACATGGTTATGATGGTAAAATCCAGCATATACCACAACTGACGCATGTTATGCTGTAAATATGTTCAATAATACTCCTTGTGCTTGCTTAATACATTATACAACTATGATCAGTGTTTATGTGTTCATGACAATTGTATGTTATGGCCTGAAGGTGAAGTTGTCACAAATTATGGTGATAATGATCTCTACTCGTGGACTAATGTCCCAGCCCATTTTTCAAATTAGGTCAGAGTTCTTATCGGTGTTTATTGCATTGGATGACAATTGAATTGTCATATCTGAGGCAGTGACACAATGTGCAATGAGCTGTGGGTTTATTAGGTCACCCCAATGATGAATACAAGAGGCAGGTAGCAAAGCCAAAGGACTACAGAAACTGATCAAAGTCTGGAATCAGGTGCTAAAGACTTTAGTAAAGAATTGATTAAGCCCAGACTGCTGCTAATGGTTGGTTGATTCACTGTGGTGCTGCACATACAGGAAAAACAAAACACACACATAAAAAAATTCCTCTGGATTTAGTGTCACAGTGGGAGCTTCTTTAGAATCCACCACCGATTTCATGACTGAATAAGGCGCAAACTCACTGAAGTGTCATGGCAAATGAACTATAGGGGTGGTGTATTTTGAAGAACGGCAGTTACAATGTATTAGACTATTTTCTTGTAGTACATAGCTTCTTACCTGAAATTGCAACATGATAAGTGTCAGAATTGTAATGGGGATCACATGTGAAGATTATATGTGGCATATTTTAAATTACTAGCTGGCAATCAGGACTTCCTCGTCACTGAGTAGGTAACCCTCAAGTTTCAGACGAAAATTACGGCCCCAACACCCCCATTATAAAGGAGTAGCACGTGATAGTCCTGGAAATTGTAATACACCCTCTTTTCAAGGATTTTTTTTCTGAATTTTACTTCCCTTTTTACATGAAAACAAGGAGATTTTGGATGTTAAATAGTACCCCTTCCTTCCATTTCAAGGAGGTATGTACTCATGATCACCTTTTCTAGAATATCCCTCAAAAATGAAACATACAAACGATCTCGTAATTTCAAGATCTTTTGAATGCACCAATTACATGCAGAAATTAAATTATATCCTAATTGACTAAATTAAGGATTTCATAGATATTTATTTACAAATAGCACCCAATTTCCTGATTGTGAGGACTGCAATGATGCTCCAAATTTACCTTTTTTTTTTTTTCCAGGAAATTCAGGACGATCAGGCATACATATTGTTTATACTATAGTAGTAGTAGTATAACTTTATTGCATGGATGTCTGCAAGGGACCAAAGCAGTACAGAAAGATGGACTGTCCACCGGGATGAGTTAAAGCCAAAAAAAGAAAAAAAATTCTATTCATATATGGAAGCACTGAGAGTGCATCCCCTACTGTCATTAAACAGTTCTTGGTTGACTGGAAGACTAGGAGCAGCGTCACCAAAAATCAGCCTCTAGGGCACAAATAAATAACTAACAGCTACAAGAAAAACATATTTATGATCAGTCAAGTTAGCACAGTCTTATATCGTGAGTCCCTCCATCTGTTTGTACATGTATACTGTATAAATGGGGGGGGGGGGGGGGGGGGGGCTGGAAGAAGATGTTCATGCAATTTGCCAGCCCAGAGAGGGCAGTATGAAAAAGTTTTGTGTTGAAGATGGATTGACCTTGTTTTTCATTCTATCAGAGGGCCTCATGCATAGCAGACCAAATTCCTTTAGAGTTAGGTTGTAGATACATGCACTATGACAATGGATTTGTGCTTAGACTCACTGCATGTGAAATTGATAAACATTATTTTAATATATCAGCCAGGTAAAATAGTTTGTGAGACAGATTGGTCTTACACATATACATAGTGTATCTAAGTCTCAGTAACACTCTCCTGTGTCATATACATAGGTTTATATGTCAAAAAATTGTAATGTACCGAGCTGAAGTGAAGCACAGTGCTGTTAAATGGCCATACACATACCCAGATTTTGAGGTTGATAGGTGAAAAAGTAGGATATACTTACCATATTACAATATCAAGGGTAGAAAGATGCTACATGGGGATGGATGTGTCTGTAGAATGTCCGTAATACTGGGACTGTTCAATGCCACTAAGTCAGTGTTGTTCTTAAAAATGTAGACATTTGAGTGGCCTTAATGAGCTGCTGCAATGTGACAACCATGGACATTTATAAGAACTGCAGCCAACTGGACAACAGTTGAACCTCTTTGACACTCCAGCAAACACAAGGCTTAGCAAAATCTAAAATTGTGATACACATGTAGTTCTGGGAAAAGGTGGAATAGACACACAATGAGACTGGTGAGAATGTTTACCTTTTTCAGTGTCTGTAGCATGTGTATTTCAAGATTTGATGCGATTGACATGATACAGGGATGTTACTAAGATATGGCTACAGTATAATAATATCCTGCCTCATTAATTAGCAATGTTCACAAGCATCCCCAGATCTTAGGCTGTGTATATATATATATATATATATATATATATATATTGCTGTTTATGGCTAATTATGATTCATCACTTTAAACAGCAAAGTACATTGAGCACCCTCAGACCTTTTTTGGCATATTTCTCATGAAGTACATTAGCTCTGTAGGCAAACAGCTGAAATGTGGCAGATCCACTTCAAAGTTGGTGGGGGTCCTTCCCTCCTGGCCAGCTTTTGTGCCTCTTGCAAACTCGGCCTGCAGTGTATTCACATTGATTACGTGGTCACGTTCAATTTTTACCACAATTTTGGGATCAAACAACCTGGGGAAAGGACTTGCTCTGACAAGCCTAATGCTTATAATTTGGGGTCCTTCTTGCTTTTGTTCTCTTAGTGTGACAGTACAGTTATCAAATGTGACATACTTTAAGGTCAAACCTGGTAGTAATGTGCCATGACTGTAAATTGGTGTCACTGAAAATCATGGAGATAGAAGAAAAACCCCACATAATAACGTGCAGCAGAGTGCCATACTAGTAGCTATAGATTTTTAAATGCATCAAGGCAATGCACTGGCAGCATTTGGCTGTCGTTGCCTCTCATAATTTTAAACCTTGTCAGTGAGCTGTTCAGCATTTTCTCGTGTGCACGGAGTGTACATGGGGGAGGGGGTACTAGACTTGTGTGCTATTTCACCTAAAACGTCACAAATGTTGATCTGCATGAGGGTCCAAGTCAACATTTTAATGATCAGTACTGAATTTGAGGAGAAAGGGGGGGGATACATGATAAAGAATGTGTAAAATACTCTGTGTACTTAGATGGTGAGTTTGAATGGTCTCATGGTACTCCTAAAAATACCATGGTCGTCCCATTCTTATGAGGGCAGTCCAAATGCAGTCTACGTGGCAAGGGTCAAAATGATGCCAGTCAGGACTTCAGCCCAGAACTGGCAGTTTTGTTGCAGGGCTGACAAACTTTGTGATCTGCCAGTTGTGTGGATCCATGGGATGTTTTGGGAAACATTGTGACATATAACATTAAACAGAAGGCAGTCTTGATTATTATGCCTTTCAGCAGCGGTTAACAGTTCAAACTTCCATATATTCAGTTTGTCAAAAAATATACTGTATTACTTATTAATACTGCATTCTCTTTGCACAGGCAAAGAAAATGCTATTCCATTCAGGCTTGTAAAAATATAAAGTCAGGAATATATTAATCATACAGGACTGACCTGAATCTCAAGGACTGATGTATTATCAGAGAATGTCAGCTCGGTGGACTGATAGATCCTCTCGGTTTATTTCAACCTGTGAGTGACCTCATGAGATGGAAGAACTATAATATGTATACATGCAGCACTTTCTGCTTAAAAGTATAGACTCATATCATTTACATGGATTGCGAAGCAGGCCAAGCCTATATTAATCACTCTCATATAGCACAGATGTTGGTGTATACTTTCCTTCCTAATTGTTTTGTGGAGGGAACAGAAAGACTCCAAGATACACACCATGCATAGTCAGAATGGTAGGAAAAGATAGCTTCTGGTTAGAAGGACCTGGGGTGATGGTGGTACTGGAATTAAAAGTAAGAGAAGATAAAATTTGTGAACCATTCGTTATACTATTTTTTTAAATTTTTTTTTCTGTTCCAGAAATTTACCAGAGGTGGCAGCTTACAGCCCATCATGATGTGTACCTATACAGATAGGAATATTTAATTGGAGTAATTGTCGAAGGATCTATAATTAGGTAAGTCATAAATCATTTTATAGAATATTCTATTTTCAGGCAGACATGGCAAGTTTAGTGGGTCTGTATTAAAATGGTATGATGATGGCAAAAATAAAGCTCTCAATGTGTATTTATGTCTCCCTGTGCAACAGGGGGACATATTGTTTTTGCATCCGTTTCTTCCGCTTCTTCGTCTTCTTCTTGCTCTTCTTCAACACATTATTGTGTGCATTGTGGACGCGATAACTTGAGAAAGATTTGACTTGGGAAGTTGAAATTTTTTGTGAAAATGTTCCTATATGAAACCGTGCTTGGGATTGCAGATGGGTGACTTTGACCTATTTTACAAGGTCACATGGGCATGTCATGTAAAATTGACACGGACGCAATAACTCCGCAAGGATTTGACTTGAGAGGTTGAAATTTTGCATGATTATGTACCAAATTATACAGTAGGTTGGGATTGTAGATGGGTGACCTTGACCTATTTTCAAGGCCACTTTTAAAAATCATTGCAGATGCACTCGTGAAAGATTTGACTTTTAAAAGAGGTTGATGTTTTGTGTGATTATGTTTCAATGTACGATTTTTGTAAGTAAGTTTCAAGGTGACGTGAGCATTTCGTCTAAAATCAATGTGGACGTGATCGCTCAAGGAAGATTTGACTTGGGAAGTTGAAATTTTATGTGAAGATGTTCCTATATATGATCTTGCTTGGGATTGCAGACTGGTGACCTTGACATATTTTTCAAGGTCACGTGGGCATGTCATGTAAAATTGACACGCATGCAACAACTCTGCAAGGATTTGACGTAGGAGGTTGGAATTTTGCTTGTTTGTGTTCCATAATACCAACTAGGTTGGGATTGTAGATGGGAGACCTTGACGTATTTTCAAGGTCACATTTCCACTTTTTAAAAATCATTGCAGTTGCACTCGAGAAAGATATGTCTTAAAGAAAGAGGTTGACATTTTGTGTGATTCTGTTTCTATGGAAGACTTTTGTAAGACCTTGCTTGTAACTACAAATGTGTGACCTTAACCTATTTTTCGAGGTTACGTGGGCATTTCGTCAAAAATCGACGTTTTGAAATGTCAATAAAGAGTGTACCTTCACCTTATCTGTAGATCATTGGAATCGGTATGCTTATTTATAAAAATAAGGGTGACAATAGTAAGGGCGCACGGGGAGACATTTGATTTTCTGTTGGAAAGTCAGCCTGTTGTAGTTCAATTTGATATTCTCAGAAATATGGGTTCATTGGAGCCAGATACAAAGCTGTGACAGTGAAGTGACTTCTATTTGTATTTTTACCTCAGCTGCTTCTGACATGTCAATCAGCTAAGATTATAATATGGTGGTTATAGTCAAATTAGGCAAGGGTATGATCCATAGGACTAGTGTTACCGGTTTCGTTCATTGTGTAATTCTTATGTGGTGGTTAGGCATCCATCTTCTGGTCACCATTGTCCACAATTTACATTTTATACTTCTCCAAAACTGTCAGTCATATTTACTTCAAACTTGGTGGGAATGTACCATGGGTGAGTCTCTACGGAATTTGTTCAAATGGTCATGCTCCAGTGGTTTGGGGGTTTTTAATGAATTTTTAGCTCTGCTGACCATAGGTCGCAGAGCTCATGGCATTACTCGTGTTTGTTCGTCTGCCCATCCATCTGTCATTCTCCGTTTGTGAACTTTTTGCTTGTGAGCACGATACAGTCCGCAGTTTTCAAGATATCCCCACATAACTTTCAGGACCTATCAGGGTGTATGAAAATCTAGGGTAGTGCAATATTGGTGGCCCCACCTACCATATTATGTAATATAAGGGTCAAAATGTGAAAATCTTGTGACCGCTCTAGCATCCTTAATTCTTTTATGGATCTTCATTAAATTTGATGGGATTGGGGAGGAGGTCAAAATCTCCATTGCATATGGTAATAGTTATGCCACCTGTAAGTTGACGGAAATTCTGAGCCAAAATGTCTTAAAAGACATAAAATTCCATATCTCAAAAAGTAATACAGTAGTCCCTCCTTTGAAAGACCACTCCTTTGGGAGACCACCTCCTTTGAGAGACCACAGTTGGCTGGTCTTTCTGTAATACTTTCCATGTTATTTATACCTCCTTTGAGGGACCACCTGCTTTATGTGACCACCTTTTGGGTGGCGCTAGGGGCGGTCTCTCAAAGGAGGGACTACTGTATTGCAGCTGCCGGGAGGGGGGGGTGCATATAGAGTTTATACTACAGCTCTTGTCAAATGGACTGCGCATGCTAGCCTGTATTTTCACACCAGCCAATTCTGGTGCAAAATTAGGAGTGTGATTGGCCAGATATGTGTGCCACTGTCGTTTTCAGATATGCACACATACATGTGTTTTCAAGCATGCCAATGCTTGCGTTCCATTTTTTGCATCTGGCAACTGGTGTGCCATTAAATTTCATAAGCTAGATGCACAGTGCGTGTGCCTAGCGCTTTGGCCAGTGACAAAACTAATGGGCTGGAAAGGTTGATCTTGCAGGTCAGCAGGATCTGTCAATCATTGCATTGTTCGCATGACTTTCCACTTGGTGGCATCATGATTTTCGTCATGTTGACTAAACCTTTGAGTGCCATTCGCAATTTATTTGTAGTGCTTGATCAATACATCTCCAACATTGTATATATTTATTCTGCCTTAATTTGTTTGAAATGACTTACCACCACATGTGACTGATTTCCACAGCATCAAATATATTTACAGTAAAACCTTGCTGAGTGGGCACTTTTGCCTGGTTCCCCCCCCCCCCCTCTTTTTTTCCATTAGGTCCAATGTTAATGGGCCCTCCACTAAGTGGGCACCTATCTTATGCGGGCAGTAAGCACCCTAAAAGGTCATTTTGTATACTTTTATTTGCTTAAGTGGGCACCATAAATAATCTATTTCTTTTTGTTTACTCTTCAAATATCTCCGAATAAAAAGCCAAACTGCAGTTTTTCTTACCAACAGGAGGATGCAAAGGCACAGAGCATGTGCTACTCTGTTTTCTTAGCATTTTGTTGCTCTACTTAATCCCTTTGAAACCTATTTATCTGGCTTAGGGGGCTCTGGATGAGTGATTACATTCACATGTTATTTACACTTCATGTTTGTAATGCACTGCAAGGTGTAACTAACATAACAGTGAAACAATAAAGTTCTGTTTTTCTTGATCTGTTCATAGGTCACACAATTCAGGACTTTCCCCCACAGGTGGACCACTGTTCCCAGTGATTTTCTCACCTCCAATGCCTAGAGAAAGCCCCTTTGCAGGGGGTAAGACTACTTGATGGTATAGTTTTAACATAGGCACTTGCCACAATATATATATTCTTTTAAAAAATTGACACTCGTCCCTACGTTGATGAATCATCCCAACGCTGGCAAACGATGTGCCTCCCATCATAGGCAACAGCAACAAGAAAGAGGACCCTGAAACCAATGCAACTGTTAATCTTTATAGGTTTACCTAAATAAAAAAAAACAGTGTAATTTCTGGGACTCCTATGGTCCCAGAAATTACACTGTATTTTTGATCACCCCATGCAAATAGCTTTCTTTTGAATTGCATAAATTTTGTCAGTTTCAGTGTTAATAGTCATAGTTAGAATTGTGGTAAAATTTATATATTTTTGCACATTTGCAAGGGACAAATTAGGATTAATGGTTTGTCCAGGCCTTTGTCTATGGATTGATGAAACACAATTTAAATAGTTATACTGTCAAGTTATATTAGGACAAGTGAATTTTGCATACAGGCAAGTGATTTTCAAAAAAAAATAATTGTTGAGCACTGTGGCTTGTAGCTACCTTCTTAATGTTGCATGATAGGCCCAGTGTTACTTTTTTAAAATGTTACTAGGAAAGTACCCATGAGCTTTCAATTTTTATATAGTTTATTTTAAATCTGCATGACCTTGAAAGGTCAAACTGCATACATTCCTGTTGATTACTATCATGTAAGTCAATGGGTACTGAAATGATAATTCACATTTTCAACTTCTGCTCCAAAACGATAGGCCAGATTTACTTTAAACTTGGTGGAGATACACATTGGGTAGGTATCTACCAACTGTGTACAAATGGTCCTGCTCCAATTGTTTTTTTTTTTTTTTCATTCCTCTGGATTACCATGTAAGTCAATGGGGTCTGCAGTGGGTAGTTCACTTTTTGACAGATTCACTTTAACCTTTTGGTATGGATACTCCATAGATTTAGCAAATTTTTTATATATTTTTTGATTGTGGATGACATTCAGGTCAAGGTCACAATGCTTTGCAAAATAAAATGGTTTCCCTGCCACATCTTTAAATGGGTATGATTGAAGTCCATCAAACTTGCTCATTATTTACCAAGGAAACTATCACAAGGGTGAACATTGACCCTGCTTACTATGAGAAGTGATGACTTCACATGTGCACTGCCACTATAGCTAAAACGTCATCAACAGTGGGGTACTGTACAAGAGTATAGCTGAGAAGCAGGCAGGTTACATGTCCATGGTCTTCTTTTTATTAAAGAATTTTGGTGTGTTTTCACTGTCGTGGGCTTTTTGTCCCAAACAGTATGCAAGTGTGTTATGTGTGCACGTCTGTATCTGATTGTGGTATCCATGATATCACAAGGGAAAATGTGACAGCTGGTGTCAGCAATTGAAATGTATGGGGTACTTTTCCCTGCCCAACACCAGGCAACATATGTTTCAGACAAGTGAAATTTCATGTGTTAAAATTGAACAGAAAATTCAAGGACAAGATTTGTTTTGTTATAGTTGCTCATTTTCTTGCTGGTAAAATTTGTCCTATATATTCTAATACTGGGTTTTAGGTTTGTGGCTATACATGTATGTATGTGGTAGGTGTATGGTACACATGAACATGAATGCTGTTGTATGTGTAGTGTATTGGTAACAACATAGCTGCAACATGCTGCCTAAATACAAAGTATCCACATGAGACTCAGTAGATCAAATGTTAAGTGTGTAATATAGTGTTCAAACGGTACTTGGGCTTACAGATTTAGGTTTGTGAAGTTTCTTTTTATGTTAAATAGGCATAATTCCACTGTCTTAAATATCAATCAGCTAGTCAACATTCAAAGAGCGTGCTTAGATGTAAGTTAAAACTTTTCATGTTGAGAAGGTCTGCAGGTAGGCTTGATCACATTGTGTGTAAACATGCATCAGTCTTTGATCTGAGTCAGTGAATTACTGAAAAGTTAAAAGTTGGACAGTAGTCATGTTGATCAGGGACGGGCATGTCAGAGGAACTAGGCACTGGTGTTTACTCCAGTTGTTTACTACAATTACTGCTTTGTCTACCGAACTGTGGCAGACAAAATGGCCCATTTCTTGCAGAGTTGCACTCATTTCCTGCAAGGCATGGGATTTGGGATTGAGCAGATTAACCCTTTCATGTTGAGTGGCATGTACCTTTGAAGTTCTGGAGTGACCTCTCCTTGTCAATCTACCTCCTTGTGCTGGTTGACATCCAGATGGCCTTCATAAGATTTGTCAAATGACAGAAATTATAATATAACTTGGAAGACAAAATTTTGCATCAGATATTTGGTAAAAGATGGGGATATAGATTAAATTTGTTTCATCATCAGCTGAAAAAAGTGGGAATTCTTTATTGGAAAG
The DNA here is from genome assembly GCA_964020975.1 of Hermodice carunculata. Lineage (NCBI taxonomy): Eukaryota > Metazoa > Annelida > Polychaeta > Eunicida > Amphinomidae > Hermodice > Hermodice carunculata. The sequence continues at coordinate 11,532,221 of OZ026624.1, read as the reverse complement.
TATGTGTACAAGTAGATGGCATGTGCCATTAAAGTTTGTCCATAGAAGAACAACTATGTCAAGATGGTTTGTGTTTCTGCAGAATAATAGATAAATGACATGCAGTCTATTCTAAGTAAGACTGTCTGTTATCAGGTATGTCCAGATGAGAGTTTTCTGTTTGCAGAAATGTCATTTTGGAAATAACTACTTGTATGCTATATATACAAGTGTAAAATGTTTGCATGTATTGATTTTACAGTACATACTCTGAGCTCTTCTTCATGACCAGTATCATTTGCTTTTGATTGGCAGCCACATGCGTGATATTTTTAAAGCTGTATTAATCATGTTTATAAATTTCTTTCTCAGTTACAGTTCACAGATGCACACATGGACATAATTGTGTATACATGTAAACAAGGCTGAGCATATTAAAGTTCAAATGTCCTTAATGTTCCTGGGAGAAAAGTTTTTACAGTAGGCTCCCTTTTGAGAGATGATCACAGTGTGGTCATTCCTAGAGGTGGTTCTTTAAGGCAGGTCTGTTTCAAGGTTTAACTTTATTTTAAAGATGAAATACATGCTTTACGGAAGAAAATATATTTATATTTATGAGCAAGACCAGGCAAGTAGCTGTTAAATGGCAAACACAGGTTTGACTGGTTTCGATACTGTGTGCATCACGTCAGGAACCGTTGAAAAAACTGTTGATACCCAAGTAGCATGTTGTTGTAGTTGCGTTTCACATGGATTTGTGTTTATGTTTCAGCAGCACCATGAAGGAATTTAATTTTATGTCCTGCATAACATAAATCTGGTCTCCGTTAGCTGTATTGGGTCCAGAATGGGATTGTAAATTCTCTGAATGGGGATCTCTCTTTGGTGGGAAAAAAATACATATATATTTGTAACTGAGTTGGAACACGGTGTTTGTTGCAGGATTATCACAGGGAGAATACCATGTCTGAGGGAGGCTCCAGCAGCCCATCTTATTCCCAGCTTCAGGTGACCAGTAAGTATAGATCTAACCTTTCACTTTTCCTGCTTCACTCACAGCTTGGATACTTTCCATGCCAGACCTGTTTGTAGACAAATACATACATATGTACATGTACATTTACATACATGTGCATTCAGTGATGTCAAAGTCACTCTATGATTGCCAGACTTCATAGTGGCTAGGTCAGGAATGACACATGTGGAGGACATGACTGCATGTGTACACAAGTTCTTGGTTCAGACTTTTGCTATGTTGCATATCACTAGAAAGTATCAATGAGACTGTCTTTTAGGCAATTTAGTCATCATTGATCTGTAAGTGAAAGTGATGACTCTTGCAGCGAAAAAGCAACAACAAAAATAAAATAAAATAAATAAATACATAAAAAAAATCACCCTCCCCCCCAAAAAAAATAAACAAATTAATAAATAAATAAAATACTCTTCAACCCCCAAAGAATCAGACACTGTCAAATTAACCCAAATGTTTGTAATCACTATGGTGATGACACAAGTGGATCTATTTTAATAGGTTCTTTTAGAATAATACCAGTTGAGAGGTCAAGGTGTGCTTATAGTCCTGAATAAGGTCTCAGAAGAGTTCGAAGGTGGGTGACTTTGACCCAATTCCCAAGGTCACAGAGCCATTTTAGTGAATTTGGTTTTCATGGGATAACTTGAAACTTTTCACTTAGGGCTTTCACATTGCACATACATATAGTTCTAAGTAAAGTCTCAAATGAGTTTGAAGGTGGATGACCTCGAATGAAGGTCAGAGGTCATCCACCTTTGGGAAATCACGTGTGACCACAGGTCACACGTGATTTCCCCACCAACAAAGATCCCCAGTGAGAGAAAAATAGTAAATCACTGCCCAGCCATGCAGGCTTTTTGTTTGTGCTATGTTTAATTGGGTATTTCATCACAAAAATATTATCTAGGCCTACTTTCGAGGCGAACATGGTGTGTCGTGTTTGTTGTACGTACGTTATAGTTAAGCCACATCACAGAGACGTATAATGAGACCTCCCTTGCACACATTTGATTTAGTCTGCATGTGAATGCACTGCGTCACTGATGCAGTTTAGTTGTAACAGTGTTTAGGTCATGTGATCTGCAGTGAGTTACTACTTTTAAAGTTGAGTTTACCTTTGACTCTAGAGAATGACAATTCACCTTTAAAGATAGGATAAAATGCAATAAATGGCCCAACACAACATCAGGGACCATGTGGTTAAAGCTGGCATGTAGCACAGAAGCAGTCCAGTCTTGCAGTATCGTAATGATAGCTGACCACTATACACACTTGTACAGAAACGAACTGTTTGACACTTAACATTCATGAATGTGATGTAACGGGGGGGGGGGGGGGGGACAAAACCAATGAAAACTAGATTAAAACACATTCAGAACTGATAATCAGGAAGGGGAAGAAAACAAGTAAAAAAAAAGGATTGACTTGTATGCATTTCCATGTTCACTAAACCTGAAATATTTGACGCTTCATTGTGTATGTGTGCCTAATTCATGTAGACCTACAGCTTTTGTGTCATTAAATGTGCTTTCTGTACATGGATTATATTTTCGCTGGGTAGCAACTTCCTCGTCTTACTATGAGTTTGACTGGGAGACTGGCAGGAAAATAGAAAGAAAATGATCTAGATTTCAAAGGTCAGTTGCCAAAACTGGAAATACATGTACATGCATTTATGGCCCTTTAATGTTTCACATTGAAGTGTTTTAGTAATTTCCGTATTTCTTAAGCCATCTGAAAAAGCAGTTGCATAATTTGTTGGATTGGCTAGTGGTCAGAGTGATCCCTGTCTTTCACTTGGGAAGCTAGCTGTGTTAGATTTAATGCCAACTAATTCCAGTTTGTCTTGAACAAGAATTTCAGTTCTCATATTGTTATTTAACGTAAAAACTTAAGCTGTCAAGGTTATCTGGAACATGAATTTTAGGTATGCACTGGTACCTGCTGTATGTGGCTGCCCCTTCTGCCAGAAAAATTGGCCACATACAGCAGGTGGCCTGTCACCACAGGTAAATTTTAGACAGAAATTGACTCCTATGTCCAAATCTAGTGACCACAAAAAGCAATGCGGCTGCTCACGGGAGTGATTGCATACAGCAGGTACCACTGGAGCTCCAAACAAAATGTTTGGGCAAGTACTGATATCACAGTTGCCGACAAACTGTAAGAAAATTTCAGGAAGTCTGGTTTAAAATAGGTGTGGTAAATAGGATTATCACCTGATTTTAAAGATGATCACCTCAATATGCTCGAGTTTTTCACTCGAATCTTAACACCCTAGCACAAGCCAAAGAACAAGTTTACATGTTGGAATATTGCCATTCATGTTGGCCCAATATGGGATAATTTTAATGGATTTAGGGGTTGTGTCCCAAAAAAAAAAAAACTTTCCAAAAATCTGAGAACACATTGGAACTAGGGAGGGGTTAATGCCAAAATTGGATTTTCACCGATTCTTTGGAAAAGGCAAGTTATTAGGTCCATCTAGGACCTAAAATGATACATTTTATCTTGAAAACAATTGTGCTGAGAGAGAAAATATCTTGCAACCTCAAAGTCAAACAACACAAAGGCAATTCAGTATGTAAAATTAACAGGGATTATATTATCAAAACTCAACAAAGAATGGAAAAGATCACGATGATAATAGGGGTTCCTACCTGCCGATGTATCAAAACCTTCACAAGAGCTTCAAATTTTCGCATTACTTACACTGTACTCTGTTTTGTACGTTCATTGAACATATTTTTACTAAATCCATTCTAATGTATAATCCTGAAGAAGCTCCAACAGTGCGGATCTATCTCCTCACATTCACAGCATGAATGAAGCAGGCATTCATTAATTTATAAAGTACAATGACAAAGAAGAAACAAACTTTTTTGAGGAATTGGGTAGCTTGGACAGAAGGATATAAAGACAGTTTAATGAGATGTTTTAATGAAAGACAGGTGCCAGATTATCTTTGGTAATTCTGGGAATAAAAACGGGCTTATAATAAGCATCACAAAACCTGGCAACACTTCACAAGATCAATTGGTTTCAAAAACAAACATTTTAAATATAAACACTGTTAAAATGTGTATGGAATATTACCTTAAAGATCTTTTGTGGGTCTAAACTCATGCAACCTCTCAATTGTCAGACTGTTAGAGTGTGAATTTCTTTCCTATATTACAGATGTGTACTCAGAAAAATACAATGAAAGAACAAAAAATAAAACTGAAAAATAATAAATAAATTAAAAGAAACAAAGAGAGAAGACAGGTCAGCATTCACGAATTGATAAATTGTCATTTAGAGTTTATGCTGCAAAAGTATGGGACAAGTAAGTTCAGATTCAGTGTGGAGAAATGACTTTCTTTGGAAGACAAGTAAATTTTCTCACCAACGTGTCCTGAGACAAGTGGCCAAAATCCTTAATGTCAAGCCCTGAACACCATCCACAAAAATCCTGTAAATATACGAGGAATTTGTCAATGTTTGTGTAAACATGCAGGACAGGTTGAAGTGCAGTGTGGTTGTAAAGAAAGCATGTACAAGAAGAATGGAAAGTGATTCAGTAAGATGAAAAGATGGTTACAACAATAATGGACAACCTTTTCCAGGAATTTGGTGTTATAGTGGGTTGGGGGGGGGGGGTAATTTCCATTCATGGTTTTATTGGATAGTAAGAAAGTTTTTTTTTGCACACGACTCCTTATTCTTTATGCCTAAACTGACACTGTTTTTGACTCACTTAGACACAGTTTTGTGCATATTTGGCTGAATACACAACCCAATACATAAAATTTTGCAGGCTAGAGGTGTGTCTGCCCATAAGATTTTATGTTAAAGTAACATTTAATACCTTGAAAAAGTTTTGCTGCAAAAGTTACCCAATTGTCAGGAGTTTTTTAAACTATATACAAATATTTACCACAAGAAATTTGGTGTTTCTAAGTAGAGCGGTTAAAGGTACAAAGTTGCAAATTACAATGGAAACTAATGGAAATACGCATACCTTGCCTGCCTACATACAGAGCCCTCTACTGAGAACCCACATGAACCAATTGATATTGACCTTAGCTATTCTTGCATGCGTAGGTTCAAATCAACTTACCCGCACACGTTCCATGACAGAGTTGATGTATGAAGACACCCCACTCAGAAAGGTTATCAAAGGTGTTATGAGTGGCTCATATCATGTTTATGGACAGACACTTGACAAAAGCTAGGAGTTGCAAAACCCAGACAAGAGTGACCTTTTTAGCTCTGCAGACCAAAGGTCACAGAGCTTATGTGATCACCTGTGTCTCGCCGTAAACCTTTTGCTTGTGAGCTTTATACCGTCCAGTCTGTGAGATAGCCCCATATAACTTTCGGGACGTAATAAGTGCATAAAATCTAGGTTAAGTTCAATATTGGTGGTACCGCATTTAGCACATGTATGAGAAAAGGAAACCAAATTCAATATGATAAAGAATAAGGGAAAAGACACCAAATGTATCACAGATGTGTTCAAGTGAGAGTTAAATGTTGCATCATATGGATGACTGACAAATTTCACAGGGGTCATGTGAGGGAATGCTTTTCAGAAAATGAATTCTTGGTGATGGTCATCAGATTATATGTTAGCAGAGCATTTATCCCATTGGTCTTTTGTTTTCTATTTTTTAATAGTTTTTTCCTGTTTTTTTACTTTTTTGACTTCTGCTCTAAAACTGTCAATCATATTGTTCTGAAACTTGGTGGAAGTGTAGTATGTATGAGGGTTAAACAAAATTGTTCACCAGGTGGTGATACTCTGAATTCCTGATTTTAACCAATTTTTCAATTTATACCTATTGGTTAATACATCCATTTCTATTGATTACCATGTAAGTCGAAGGGTGTTGCTATGGAAAGTCACAGTTTTTACTTCTTTTCCATTACCCTCATCCCCTAGGCCAGAGTGGGATTAATATGGGTTGAATGTTAAGGTCATCTGAGGCTGTGCTGTTGACACATGCCACTTGTTGGTTTTTAAGCAGGAGTATATGAAGAAATACTTCATCTTTTTGATTTGTAAAAAAAAATAAGATGTAATAATTATGATTAACTTTCACTGCCATTTTTGTAGTAATCACTGATCAAACTGCAGAAAACCCAGGGTGACATTTAGTACAACGTAAAGTTGCAAAATCCCAAGGGTGCTCAATGCAGAGCAGAATCTTAAGTATTTAGGTGACTGGGAAATTTGAATAACATAAATGTGTATTTGTTGTCATGAATTTTTTTTCTGTGTGATTACAGTAACCTCTGCCAAACTTGTTAGCCAGGGAAGTATATTCAGCCCAAAGGCTGACCCGTACCTGGAACTCAGTGTGGATGGACAGCCGCCAAGGAAAACAGAAATTGCTAAAAAGTCATGGACACCAACCTGGAATGAACACTTCACAGTGTGAGTATAATGACCAGATATTCATTGAGTTGTCTCACAATCCATGTATGCATACCTATTTGTTAATACATTTATTTTAGGTGATCAGTTTGAAGGAGTCATTTTTCCTTTTTCTTTTTCTTTCTTTTTTTTTCCACATAAATTTACATGGTATCAAATGGGGGTTGATGTGTTGACTATGGATACTGTGATGACCAGCTTGGTGTTTGCTGGACTGGCAGATGAGTCAATCAACTGTTCTGTGTAAAACCGTTCTCAAAGCTAGGTTGAATAGTTTTTCTTTGCGGAGCTTACAGTGTCACAATTTACTGCACTGTGAGCTGATTTAGGAAAAAAATTACAACAAAAGAACAGTGTATCTACATGTACATTATTCATACTAACTGCATGCATGGATAAGGGAAACTTTTTTAGCCTTATGCTTAAAATGATAAGCCGATAGTGCTCATCAGTGTTATCATAAATGCTCTAGTGTTTTACATAGGTCAGACGTCAACAGTGTTGCCATACCATCAAATGTAAAATGGGAGATGGAAAGTAAAATTCTCGGAGATTGATAAATTGATATGAAATATAGAAGGAAAATAGTGATGAAAATCAGGAAAGTGGCTGAAAATGGTAAAAAAAATCTACAATTTTTCAAGAATTTTCAGCCCAAAATTTCGGGAGTCACGGGTAATCCGGGAGGGTTGGCAGCGCTGCATCAGCTGGTGATCTTCATAGAACAGGTCATTTGCTTGGAGTATGGAGCTGACAGACCTACTTCAGTTGGATTTATACTTCAAATGCCACAAGACTTAATCATGAGAAACTATTGTTTATAGCCAGATAATCTGAATGTGCCAGCAGGGTAGGAACAAAAATGTGTGCAGTGGTCAATGATATTGAAGGTCAGGATGTGGGACAGGACATTGACGTTCTCTCTTCCAGTCAAAGACTGGTGTAAATTCATAATCATGAAAGCACCAGGTTTAATAGTTTTAGTTTACAGATGCCTCACAATGATTATGATAAAACTGCAGTGAAAATTAAGAATTACAGGGAAAACCGTGAAATACCAGAGATACAAAAACTGAAGTGAATGGCCATCAAGACGATCCACTGTCCAAACAGAATGCTTTGTAAGTCTTGATATAGCAGACCATAAATTAAATGGAATATGGTATATTTACGTTCGGAGTTTTTGTTAACATTGAAAGAATAGGGACAAATTTTGTTTTCATCAGTCGATGGTAACATCATGTACAGCACGGCACGTGCCAGTGCCTGCTTTGCTACGTAACAAGCGGCTGGCCACACCCGTAGCTCCTCCCACTGATAAACATTTTTAAGGTCCTTCGCAGTGGCTATCAAAACTTTTACGCACAAATAGTCATGCAAATTTAACTCTAGTCTAGTATTAATGTTAATATGAATATAAATATAAAAAATGAAGTCTGTCTCTGTTGTTGTCATTGGCATGTAACAGCGCGGTTGTGGGTAGGCATTTTCTTTATGACGTAGCTATCACGACGTCATGAAATTGCCTATCCACAAGCGCGCTGTTACATGCCAATGACAACAACAGAGACAGACTTCATTTTTATAATGGCAATATAAGAATACAACCAACCAAGTCTATGAGTGTGATTGATACAGAGGAGGAGCCCCCCCCCCCCCCCCCCCAACATGTTTTGCCCTCCTTAGGCTTCCACAGGGTAAGGGAGGCTCTGTATCACATTTATTTCTGAGATGATGTTCAAAATGAGGTGCTGACATTTTGCAAAGAAGTTATGACATCATAGATAATTGTTGACGTCAACCATCCATTAATGGTGCCACCATAATTATAAGTGTGAAAAATAACAAGTTAATGTTGGTCCATAGTGTTCCCAGTACTTAACATAAATTATGAATACCCAATAAAGAGTAAACGTGATAATGCTTTGTGTTAAGTTAGTTTGTGCCCAATGGCAATAAACCAGTCCTCATAAAACACAGCTCTAGATGATAATGTAACTTCATATAGGTCACTTGTTTGAATGGCATGCATATGATCAATGTGACATCAATGAGGATAAAGGTTCTTTCCTGTGGTCAAGGTACATTAGAACAAGTATATAGTCCAACCTGTCTTCAGTGGCCACCAACAGAAGTGTCCAGGTGGTGGCCATGCAACCCAGGTTGATTTTCTCAGTTTCTCTCTTGAAGATAGATTTTAAACCCTCAAAGTGCTAATCTTGGCTGAATAGTTGTTTTCTCATTACCGTTAAACACATAATGGTTAAAAGATTTAAATTCCTCCTGAAGATACCCTTCATTCAAAATACCAGCAAGCCTAGTCTAGTTCAAAAAGAAGTCTTAGTCAACAGCCTTCCTTAGGACACTTTGCACACAATGCACGCAACGTGTCCCGAGGAAAGCTGTTGACTCAGTCTGAAATCAGCACTTAAGGGTTAAGGCTGACTGAAACGTGGTCCCTTCACAAGTGGCCATTGGGCAGGTTTCTGTGTACCAGTGCTGGTACACAAGCAAGCTATGTACACAAAGGCACTAGTCAGGTGATGTTTTGGTCTGTTCCTTGGCGCCAGGATCAACTTTGCCGGTTCTTTCAGTACAGTTGAATGATCCTGTATAAGCTTACATGGCTGTGTCTGGTCTATTGGGAATTAGATTCATGTACATATATATTTTTAAAATGCAAAATAAATTAGAATATAGGGCTGCTCATGTAGTTAATATGTAGTTGTTAAGGGTAATGGGGTTATGAGTGTGTAGATGCTTCTTCAGTTTTAACACTTTCCTGGTTTGAGTAGGAACAAGTCTGCAGGTGTCCTTGGTTCATATTGGCATAAACCCACTTGGTGGAAGCTTGTTGACTTGGGGCATGCAGCCTCTAATGGCAGCTATCATTCAGTGTGTTTTGCTGTTGGTGAAACACAGAAAGAAAAGTATTAAAGCATATATGACATTTGACATATATGGGCATTTTGACTGGTCTTGCAGGAGGGGGTTAAAGTCTTGAGTACAGCATTCACTGAGTAATGATATTGGTGGGTAGAGAACAGGACGGTCACCTGCTAGTTTATCAGTTTAAGTGGACTGCCAACCAGTGGATAATGCTCCCAGCATTTTCTTCATGAAAGTGTAGAAGCACCTATTCTACTCACATCAAATTAATTTGGTTGACAAGAGATCAGTCATAGTGGCTTGTTTACATATGTAATAAATATGTAATGTAACCAGCATAAAGCTTTTAAGGCCACCCCCAGGCTTTATTTGTAGGCCCTGTCTTCACTGTGCACATTTCCTGTTATCTTAGTATACACTTTGCTACTAAGAATTTTTACCATTACAATCATTAAATTTTTATGTGGTGGATAGACATCTGTCTGTCGTCCGTCCGTTGGCATCCACAATTCACATTTTTGACTCCAAAACCACTGGCAAATCAAACTTGATGGGAATGTACAACAAACAAAGCTGTTCACTAAGTGGCCCTGCGGTGGATTTCTGATTTTTAACGATTTTTTCAATTTGTGTACATATTAATAAATGCACCTTTTCCGATTGATTACTATGCAAGTTGATGGGCATTCTAATGCTAATTCACATTTTGGACTTCTTCTCTGAAACCGTCATCCAGATTGACTTCAAAGTTGGTGGCAATGTACCTTGGGGGGATCTTTACTAAGTTTGGTCAAATCGTCCTGCTTCAGTGATTTTTGGATTTCTTATGAATTTTTTTGTAAATTTATTTTGGCAAATCTTAAAAATCATGTTCTGTCACCTAGTTGCTTTGATATCACACAGGAACACTGCTTGAGACTCCTAGTACGTAATTTGTTCACCAGGTGATGCTGCAATTTTTAGCTCAACTGAGTTGCTATTCAGACTGAGGTTTTAGGGGGCTTAGTTGTCTGACTTAGAAATACTTCTAAATATCATATGCACTCAGCTAAAGCTCAACACAGGTGTATTCAGTTGCAACCTGGATTTTGTGAGACAAGTTTAGGTCAGCTGAGCATGGGCTGTGCACGCAGCCCTCTAATTTTTCAATTTGGGTACTTATCGGCAAATGCACATGTCCTATTGCTTACTATGCAGGTCAATGGGTATTCTAATGCCAATTCACATTTTTTACTTTCCAAAACCTTCATCCAGATTGTCTTCAAACTTGGTGGCAATGTGCCTTGGGTGGGTCTCTACTAGATTTGTTCAAATGGACATGCTACATTGATTTTTGTATTTTTCATTTTTTGTTTTTTGTTTTTGTTTTGTTGAATCTTAAAAAATTGCAAGGGTATATGTACATGTTAGCTGAGCGCTCTGTCATTTTTTTTATTTTTATAAGGTATCAAAATTAGGAAAAATCGGTAAGAGGATATGTTATCAACAATGATGATGGATAATATTCGGAATTTTACAGGACCATATCAGTTTTTATATGTAAGATCAGCTGAGCACAGGGCTGTCATAGTCCTCTTGTTTTCTATGTTATGTCTTAACCAACAATATAAAGGATATCAAGTAGTTAAAGAAATGAGCTTGTGGTTTTTTGTGCATACAAATGTATTTGAAGTGATTGTTGAAATGGATGATCAGTTGTGTTAAATCTGTTGAAGAGGTGTAAACAAAACCAGTGGCAGCTTTTCATGACTGATGGTCAAGAAAGGTGGTTGCCACAGCAGGTTTCCATTGATGATGGAGTTGTGTTGGCAGTTCAGTTCATACCACAAACTTGCAGTTAAAAAATCGGGTCTGAAAAATAGCACAGTTAAAGCAGAAAACCTGGCATGTCGCATCAAATAGGAAAAGGCTTTTTTTTTTTTACATATAATATAGGTCACTGTGTCTGAAACGTGCATGTTGAAACTGAAAGTGTTTTTGCACAGCACATTGAGGCAGATATTTGCGTAGGTGGGCCAGTGCTCCTTTACTCTTTCAGGGCCAACTTGTGATTCAGTCAGCAGTTTTGATTTGGTCCTAACAGTTTTCCTTGGCAATCTTTGCCTGCATTGCACCCCAAAGCATGCCCAGGAAAGGTTTTGACGTGGACTGTTCACATGGTCTCTGTAAAGCTCTATAGGTATGGTGGTACATGTACAGTGAAACCTGCCTATACCGAAGACCCCTGGGACCCGAAAAAAGTGTTCAGTTTAGTGAGGTGTTTGGTATAGGGAGGTTTGATAGCATTGAAAGTATATATTTGGGACTGAGAAATGGTGTTCAGTATAGAGAGGTGTTCGGTTAGAGAGGTTTTACTGTGCTTCAATGAAAGGTTGGTTTATAAAGAATTTGAATGTGGAGTTGTTATGTTCATTGAGAGCACATTGACTTCGGTGGACATTGGCAATGGGATTGAAGCCCCTGGAGATCAGCAGGTCCTCTCTCGTGAAGGACAGGGCCTCTGAAGGTGGCACAACGTCAGCACTAGAAGGCTATTGACAAAGAATTGTATAATACGACAAAGAGTTAAGGTCAGTATGTAATACAGCTGAAGACCTGTAAGATGAAGGAGATATTATGGGAAAGGAAAACAGTATAGCTCATTAGATGTACTTAAGTATGGATTCTCCAGTTTCTTTAGGTGGAAATTGGATTGAAGAGACAACTTGGTGCTCAAAGCCAAGTGGTTGAATTTGTAGCCTGCAAAGTCACTGAACATTGACTTTTAGATTTACCACTATTGACTATGAGTGAGCTAGTCAAATGAGGGGGCTGGTGATTTACCCCAAGTGAACATGTTCCAAGTGGTGTTTGGTGAGGCATTATTGAATCAATTGTAGGATATAGAAGCCTCATATCCCACGTTAGACATTATAACATACAAATAATTAACCCTTGAGTAAAAGCCAAGGGTCTATGATAATTGTCTGTTTATAAAGGATTCACTGAAGGATAGGCAATTAATATTGCGTGAGGTTTATTATTTAATCAAAAACACTTACTGCCGTGAGTTAAGTGTTGTTGTGCATTTTGTGCTGCATACAATCTACAGGTTACCATGGCAACACCAGGGTGGTAATCAGTAATATTGGATCTAAGTACATGTTCATATGATCTGTACTAGTTGCCAAGATCAGGTGATCCAGAATTTGTACACCTGAGATCCTGTAGCTGAGAGTGCACTTCTAAAATAAGCCTGGAAAAAGATCACAACAGGAAATGAAATTGATTTTTGAAAAAGGATAAGATGTGTCATTCAAATGTTAATTTTTGGTGGATTTGAATGTTTTGGAAGTTTATTCTGTCTGGCTGAAATGAAAGTGTCTTGTATACAGTAAACCAGTCATTTTATCATTATGACGGTTGAAAATCTCCATGAATCTGATAGGACCCAGGTCAGCTATTAAGGGTTTATTATGGTACCAGTGGAGTTCAAAGAGGATAGATATAGATCTGTATCATGGTATTACATGTTAGCTGACCATAGCTTGAAGGTAAAGCTGGAGAGGTGCATGGTGATCAGCTGATGCACAGGGTGGATGAGTCCACGACACAGCTTATTTTAATGCACTATATTAAGCATGGCAGTACATATCAACTAGCAATCACAGTACACCTAACTAGTCGCTGGCTGTTATCATGTGATTCAGCACTTGTCGCACATTGAGCGAAACCATAAAACAAACCTTGTCAACAATCAGATCTGGCTGACTGCCTGTCACTGTGTATTGTTGTATGCCCATGGAGCTGGAAGGCAGTGGGTCTCAGTTTTGTTCCCTTACTGCCTGTTGTTGTTCCATGAGACATTTTGAATAATTTTATTTTTACCACATATGTATAGACGTTATTATAACTCAGATAATTTCTGGTATGCCTGCCCTGAAGAAAGCATTTCCGTCAGTGTCTCTCTGACACAGACAGAGAGACACATTCGCACGCACACATACATTGTTGTCATCATTGCTGCACCCTCAAGAGCATGTAAACAAATTAGAGCTGTTTCTGTATGCTACATGTACATGTATTCCGGAGTTAAGACTCATCAGTGTGTAGGTTTATAAATCTTTACATGTCTTTCATAAACACAGACAAATGGTACAAACCATCATGTCCAAGACAGGGACACCATGTGATATGTCCCAATGTATGCCAGGAAGTAGATATGAAGTTACCATGCAGAAGTCATGTTTCATGTTCATGTGACAACAAAAACAAAAATTGACCAGTAAAAAGACATTTGCTTTGCCGCAGGTGTATTTGTGTGCCTACAAAGTAGAAATGTATGCATAGAAGTTGGAATAGCACTGCTGTCTACACCAGATCTGCCTGATAAAAAGAAAAACTTAACAAACCCAAATCTGTAAGCCCAAGTACCGTTTGAACACTGTCAAGTCCAATATTGAGGGAGCCAAGTCCTATTCCGTACCACTCACTGAAAAAGTGCATAGTTCTAAATCATTCTAACAAATTATTTTGTATGAGGAACAAACCATATTTATGCCCTCCTCGGAGCAGGGGGCATATAGAAATCCTTTTTTCTGTGCATCCGTCTGTCCTCATTTTGTGTCAAGGCTATAATTTGCTTGTCCTTCAACTTAGATTAATGAAACTTTACACATGTACATCTGGTCGTAAGGGTGTGTGTCATGTATCAGTTTGGTTGCTTGGTCAAGTATCTTGGTCACAGTGACATTCTTGTAAAATCGTGTCCAGGCTATAATTCCTTTACTATGTAACTTTTATTAATGAAACTTTACACACAGATGCATCTACACATAAGGGTGTGCCATGTACCAAAAATAGGTCACCAGGTCAAGTATCTGGGTCACAGTGACATATCCTTCTAAAATGTGTCCCGGCTATAATTCCTTTACAACCTAACTTAGTTTCATGAAACTTTACACACACATGTGTTGACATAAAGGTGTGTCATGAAACTAAAGTAGGTCACTAGGTCAAGCATTGCGGTCACAGTGAGACAATCATGTAAAACTATGTAACACTTAATGTCTTGGCTGTAATTCTGTTGTCCTTCAACTTAAATTAATAAAACTTTACACACAGGTGCATGTAGACATAAGGTGTGTCATGAACCAAAAGTAGGTCACTAGGTAAGTATCTGGGTCACAGTGAAATATTCCTGAAAAATTGTGTCTGGGCTATAATTCCTTCAGTATTTAACTTTGATTAATGGTACTTGACACACAGATGCAACAACACATAAGGGCTTGTCATGTACCAAATGTACATCACTAGCTCAATTATCTGGGTCACAGTGACATATCCTTGTAAAATCATGGCCAGGCTATTATTCCTTTGCTGTTTAACTCAGTTGCATGAAAGTTGACACACACATATGTGCTGACGTAAAGGTGTGTCACGAAACAAAAGTAAGTCACTAGGTTAAGTATCACTGTCTGCGGTATTTATTGTCTGAGCCATAATTTGCTTGTCCTTGAACTTAGAATTATGAAACTTTACACACAGGTGCATCTGGGCATAAAGTGTGTAATGTACCAAAAGTAGGTCACTAGGTCAAGTATCTGGGTCACAGTGACATAAAATGTGGTACATTGCTGCTGAAAAATTGACTTGTGCATCACATTTTGACCATGAAATCAATGTCCATAACCTTAAATATGTGACCTCCGGGGAGGAAAAGTGCCATACAAAATCAAAATGTTGAGTCAAATCCGGTGCTGTATGTAAGGCAGGTATTCTCAGTAAATAAGTGTGACAAGTGTGACTTTATCCTACCCCTTTCATAGCGAAAACCAACTCATGGTCATGTGCAGTCTTCAATACTTTTTACGTATTTCAACAGTAATGAAAAACTTGTTGAATAAGCACTGCAGATGACACCTGTACCCCAGGTCACCAGCTTTCCTTGACACAGGTTCCTTACTTAGCACCCAAACCGCCACAGGAAAACTATTGACTCAGCATTAATTCAAGGGGCAAAAGCTCAATTCTGATACATGCTTAAAACAGACCAAAAGTCAGTGTGCAAAGAGCAATACAGCACCACGTATTTTGGGAACAAGGTGTTGTTCTGGCTTGAGTTAACTTTTTGAGCTACATCCAAGTCTAATTCTAAACAGTGGAGGGACAAGATTATTTATCCCATGGGCTCCCTGTTCAGCCTCAACAGATCATAAAGCACATCCTCTGATGATAACTGCTCACTCTTTCAATGCCATATTACATTCATAATCCTTGTAAAAAGACATTACATAACAGTACCAGTATGTCTGTACACAGTTCCAGAGAACATACAGCTGGTCCTGGTCAACAGGTTTAGTACATTCTGAGTGCATTGTGAATGCCTGTAAAGTATACTGATGAAAGCCGTTGACTTGTATCTGTCTGGTTGGCATTAAATGAGTGAAGGTGCTGGGGACAATGCATGCAAGGTAAACATGATGTGCTTAACAAGTAACACATTTTGAAATCAAACTGAACCTAATTAAAAAATAAATAAGTAAATTAATAAAAAATAAGATAAAATAAATGTGACCCATACTTGACTGTGCCAAGGGCTGCAATGTTCTATCTTTTCGTTTTATGACCTGGATGTCCAAATTGTTTGAACACATTTATCAAAATACATCCACTGGAAAACCCTGACGTTTTCTAACGTCAACAATTGTACGGCACAAGTCAAGCAGAAATGTGGACAGCAAATGTATGATGCAGAGAGCCACACCTGGGTGGCCATGTCAAGACAGGCTATTTACAAAGCAATAGTACAAACTTTCCATCAAGAGACCACTCCCCTGTACACGTCTTCCTGGTCTCATTTTTGCTGCTCTTTGTTAGTTTGTATTCCATGCAAACACCACTCCAAATGCATACCTGTCAACATCCCACACCTCAAACTAGGAAGATTTTTGTAAATTTGAAAAATCCATGGGGGAGATTTGTATTTTAACAAAGAATGTAATAGAAAATACTAAATTTTCATGAGGGAGATTCTGCCAAATTTGCCAAATTCAGGATGTGACTCAAAAAAATTTTGGGTGAAAAAGTGGGACACTCCCACCTTATGGGGGAGGGGGAGACTTAACAGGTATGCAAATGAGACTGGAGTTTATCAGTCCATCTGGGCTAAATCATTCTAAACTGACAAATATAACTGGATGCATATTTCAAATGTGGAGACATGAATCATGTGAAATACACTGCACATCAATGTTATCGCAGGTAAACCTCAAAAGTTGGGTCATGACATCATCATGGGTTCTTTTCAAAGAGATCCTCACAGGTCAGACAAAAAAATAGCATGATTCACTCTTACAAATGGAAACACCTCAGAAACATCGTTGATAAAATCGAGCAGTGTCATACTTGTGGCCACCTGCTATTTATGACTATATCCATGTGAAAGGAAAGAATGCCCAGAACACAGATTTTCTTTTTAACCCTTTCCCCTTTGGCTTACTGATTAGGGAAAAGGGTCAACCATCCTCCTGGTCATTATTCAGGGCACGTGCTCTCGTGTCCCTGTGACCCCATAATGACTGAACAACACTCTCCATTCACGTGATTTCTTCTGCCTCCCCCCCCCCCCCCCCCATGGTGTCCCTTCTTTGGATGTCAAATTACATGTGTTGACTGCATATCTGTGCTGTACTAGTCTTATTAAGGAAATACATTAGGTTATCGATGATCCCAATACTGACTGATTCTTTGTGGTATATAACACTGTAAATTTACGTAAAACATGCAATAAGATATACATGCACATTTTTAGAAAGCATACCAACTAAACATCATGCTAAGTAAATTGATAATAAGAACATCCTTTTTCTCTGCTTCTCAGAAAAGTGCTTTATTTGAACATTTGTTCCAGCTCTTAAAAAAAAAAAAAAAGTCTTGCACTCACCACACAAGGTTATAATAGTTTTATCTTGCTAGTGAGAGTGACTGACTCTGTACCTGTACAGCTATGTTGTAAAAGCTGTTATATACCATAAAATTTATACCCAATTTTAAATATTGATCTGTGCATACTTAAATTGACTCCATTATTAGTTCTGACTTGTTGAACCAAACTTGGATGTTGCTACCTAATAACTATCCTGTATGCGTTATCAGAGCACTACCTGGTATGTATACATCAATGCACTACTCAGCATGCATGTGTACCAAATAACTGTACACCCATGTTCTCAGAGTACAACCAAGTGAAGACAGAGTGGCCAGAAACCATGGTGCTGTGAGAAATTTGCAAGTACAGTGGCTCCTGCTGTATGCAGCCACCACTGAAGTATCAATGTCCCTTGTTGGTAGTCTTTCCACATGTCATTGGCCATCAGATTTTGCTGGCGAAAATGTCTCTGGGCTGACAGAAAACGTCTGTAAGGTCAATGTACATGTATACAGACCTTTCAAATATTACTAAAATAGCCTACATGTAAAATGAAACATGAAAAACTTTTTGGAAAATCTGTTGTTTGGACATTTCAGTGTACATGTATATGTAAATTACCAATGTTGAATATCTTCCAAAAATAAATGTATATTAATATATGTGACTGTTTAACAAATGACAAGTACTCCAAATTTATAGATTCATTCCACAAACATGTAGAGGCCTCTTTCCTGTCCAGACCACATTTACCTGGTCTGCAGAGCTCTCTTTTCCATGTTATGTGACCCCTGTCTTGGTGTACCTCTTTGGGCCTTTTTAAGGTCATCCATTGTTATGTGGTGTGTAACAATGAAGCCCTGATGCCAAAGCTTGTAAATATTGGTGAAAAATTGTCCTATATATGGAAATTTTAAGGAGAATTTGTCAGGTATGAAGATGGAGGTTTTGGGCTGTTTATCATGTGTATCTTGTAAATACAAATTTATTAAATGAGAATTGTGGTAAAGATGTCTAGGGTTTAGAATAGTATGACTTGGACATTGAGGAAATACCAAGGACCACATTATACATAAACATTGCAACTGCCACATGGCTCGGCTATTTGCATGTCTGAAAGCCCAGGGCTCCTTGAAGTGGGTCTCAGGCTTGTATTTTTTTTTTGAACGCTAGTCCTATGGACTAGTAAAAATTAAAGCATTTATAAACTTTATTTTCTATCTATTGCATGTAAATTACCAATGTTGAATATCTTCCAAAAATAAATGTATATTTATATATGTGACTGTTTAACAAATGACAAGTACTCCAAATTTATAGATTCATTCCACAAACATGTAGAGGCCTCTTTCCTGTCCAGACCACATTTACCTGGTCTCCAGAGCTCTCTTTTCCATGTTATGTGACCCCTGTCTTGTATGTCTTTGGCCTGTTTTAAGGTCATCCATTGTTATGTGGTGTGTAACAATGAAGCCCTGATGCCAAAGCTTGTAAATATTGGTGAAAAATTGTCCTATATATGGAAATTTTAAGGAGAATTTGTCAGGTATGAAGATGGAGGTTTTTGGCTGTTTATCATGTGTATCTTGTAAATACAAATTTATTAAATGAGAATTCTGGTAAAGATGTCTAAGGTTTGGAATAGTATGACTTGGACATTGAGGAAATACTAAGGACCACATTATACATAAACATTGCAACTGCCACATGGCTCGGCTATTTGCATGTCTGAAAGCCCAGGGCTCCTTGAAGTGGGTCTCAGGCTTGTATTTTTTTTTTAAACGCTAGTCCTATGGACTAGTAAAAATTAAAGCATTTATAAACTTTATTTTCTATCGTGTCACAGAGATACTACCCCTAGTAGTAAAGCACGCCCCACCTTTTGCACTAACATAACAAACCTCCGCTCTCGCCCGAACCTTAGCTCTAGCCTGTACAAATATCGTGATGATAGGTGATAATGATCCCTAAGTGAAAATTGCAGGTTTAAACAATTACTTGGTCAGCAGTTGGATTCAACAGGACTTCGCTACCTACTTGATTTCTGTCAAAACAAGCAGATATTTTCACTGTCCATCTAGCGATTAACGAGATCAAAGGTACCGGCAGTTATTTGCTTGGGCAGCGGGGTCACAGCAACTCGCCGTCAGTCTGATGTGTTCCAGTGATGTCAAAGCAGCGTCAAAAAATATTAAAATTGGCATGGCGAATTCTTCTGCAAATTAGCATCAAATGCCATTTATCAGTGGGTTGTTGCAGTGTTGGAAAAAATAAAGATCGTGTATAAGTGCCGTGAGATGAATTACTTCCCAGGCAAACACAGCACACAACTGCCAGTCAGAGGCAAGTGACAGCGTGAAGTAGATCTACGGTGAAGGCGCATCATCATGGGACCCACTCTTAGGACTGATTTGGGACACATTTGGCAGTGGCCTCTATCCCCTACCTTTACCTATTTGCCGGTGACTTCCAAATAATTCAGAGGTTTCACCCGCAGCAGGCGCTGTGGTCGATCTATGTTTGGCGCATGCGTATTGAGGTGAAAATCGTCCTGTGGGGCACGCGAGTTGAGATGCCATACTTTGCTATTGTAAACCACCTTGTGTTTAGTTGCAGATTTGAAAATACTGGATCATGCTGGCTTTGTACATGTTTTTTTTTTTCTTTATTGCATTCATATTTCTTAAGTAGTCCCTGCAGAGTACAGTCATTGCCCACAGTCTCTTTGCTGATTTTTCCAAAATGTGATTTTTAAAAATCATAGAGAAAGTGCTTAATTTATATATCTCCTTTGTAATCACTTGGCTGGGTTGCCCAACATAGCTTTCATTCGGTAATAAACATTTTAACTCGACCATAGCTGTTTCAAAAACACAAAATGATAGTCTATGTTAGGGCACTTTAAGTTGTGCAGTCAGTTTAATCAGCATAGCATGGTGCCCGCTTGATTTGCACTTATGGCAAGTTGTCTTGTCATCAGTTAGCCTATACACATCATTAACAATGACAAATAAACAAGACATTGTTGTCGACAATGGCACCAAACAATCATATTTACAGAGCCTGTACTCAGGGTTAACAATCGGGACCTAACATGAAGAACTCCTCAGATTGCCATGCAGGCAAACTGGCACTTGACCATCACTGTGAACATGGCCGCTATTATAGTACACAAAGGGGGTGCTTTATGGTTTGATTACTGAAACAATATGACCCCCGCCGGTCGAGGTGTGATAATCACTACTGTATTGTAAATGGGCCCAGGCGAGTGTGTATTTCACGGCCGGCTGACCGCATGCCGTGGCAGCGAAGTGGTGCGATCTCAAGTGTGACTACTGAATATTTCCATCATTCAAGTTGCTGTTTTTCCTGGCTTATTTGTTCAATATTTCACCAATAAAAATATAATGCAGTAACGACCGAAAGCCAAACGATCCGTTCGAGTGGTCAGACATATAGTTATCTTTTATTCATGTAGATGAACGCCGTGTAGATAGTTTCCCGGCATACGGACAGATTTCTTGACTTATATATCAGATGTTATATTATTGCAAATATCATTCTTTGTCAAATACATAGATCTGTTCATAATATTTTGGTCAACATTATGGAAAACAATGCAGTGACGGCCGTACGGCAGCCACTTGATCCCGCCTGAGCCCTGACTCGTGTTCGAAATCCTACGACACAGACCAGAATAAAAAAATATGTTTAAACCAGACCTCTTCTTGGAAGTTATACACGGACAGATTTCTTGATTGTCCAAAAAGGAAGAAGCACGTGTAAACTGAAAAGCTTTGGTATGATACTCTGTATATGTTGAGTAAATAATTTTTTATCCACATACTGATTTTAAAAAGGCGTAAATATTGCAAGCAAACACGCAAGCAAAGAGTTCTGAAAAAGTACATGTAGCGTATACAGACTCCGGCAATACCGGCCATAGTTGTACTTGGGCAGCTGTTCTTTCTTCTCGTTTTCCTTGTTAACATTTCCATCTGTAGCGTTTAGAATCAACTTAATTAAGTCATCCTTCTTCTTCCCTGAATGTCTCCTCCCTAGTTTTCTACATATTGCGACCAACTCAGGCTTTGTCAAACTTATCAAATCACCGATGGTGTCAAAAATCTCCATGTTGATACATGGGCATGAATGGGACTGGTGAGAGCTTGCCCCGCATGCGGCAGCGCCACCTGTGTGCCACAATGCGTACTGAACGGAGAAAGGAGTGAATTGTTGCTATGAACTGTATTTTTCATCGTAAGTCACCCCATGCAAATAGCTTACTTTTCAGTTTGTATTTTCAATATTTTGCCAGTTGCACTGTTAACAGTCATAGCTTGAATCATGGTAAAATTGACATATTTTTGTGAATTTGCAAGCGACAATAAGTGGCAAATTAGGGTAAATAGTTTGTCTTGGCCTTTGTCTATGGATTGATGAAAAAATTTTGTTTTATGGTATCAAGTCACATTCGGACAAGTGGATTTTGCATACGGGCAAGTAGATATTGAAATCTACTTGCCCTGCAGACTAGTAATTTTTTAAAAAATTGTTCAGCCCTATGCAGAGTTCATGTGTCATGAACATATGTATATGTCAACTGCTACAGTTCACATCTCATGAATATATATACATATATCTATATATATATATATATATATATATATATATATATATATATATATATATATATATATATATATATATATATATATATATATATATATAGATATATGTATATATATTCATGAGATGTGAACTGTAGCAGTTGACATATACATATATATATATATATATATATATATATATATATATATATATATATATATATATATATATATATATATAATATGTCAACTGCTGCAGTGTGTGTATCATGAGTATATATGTAGGGTGACTACCACCATTCATTCATCATGAGCATCTACACATGTATGCATGTTATCTGTAACAGTTCATGCAGCATGAGTATATGTTATCTGCAACATGCGTAATCACGTGTCATGAGTATCTGCTGCTATAGTTCATGCTCCTGTGTATAACACGCTGCGAAAAAAAAAATACACGAGACCAAGAGTCCAAGCATATGCTAAGCATCAACCACATATTGGTGATAAGGGCACCAAAGTAGCTATTTGAATGCATCTGGTACCTTTAATCAATAAAATCATTGTTTTCCCCAAATACCGACTCTTTACTAGTCTACAACAACGTACAGGGGAAATCCTGGGAGACTGAGTGGTGCTTTTTCGTGGTGTGTGGAGATCCTCAGTCATTGACATTGGCACTTTCACACCACCACACACACACACTTTCTTTCATATGGATCAGATTTTGTTCATTCATGCATCATTATTTTATTCTTTTAAGACAGGATGTCAATGTAAATCCATCAATTAAAACTACAAGACCAGCGGAAGTTGCCAATTGACCAGACAGAAACTTTGCATAAACTGCACACATTTTTTGCCTGGAAGTTCTGATATGTTGCTGTATCACCATCTGGTGAGCAAAATGTGACACTGCCGCTCAGGTCAAGCTTGACAATCGGCAATCATGAAGTGGGAAAAAATTCAGAATATCTGTACCTCTGAATAATGCACACCAGGACCTTATGAAAATAAATTTTGCTAAGAAGTGTGCATTAACTGTTGGGAATTACAGAACTTGCCTCCATCCAATGATGAACAAAATGGAGAGGTTTCTTATAAAATATCGAGCCAAAAACTTCCATGAATTGAATTTCAATTACAATTTTGATATTGATAGAAAGTCACATTCGATGTAAATATAAGAATTGAACTTCCCGCCTGTTGCATTTATTGATGCTTGTTTGGACTTTGTGACAAGCATTTGTTTCTTGACATTGTTAATGCAACATCATGGAAAATGCAGTGCCTGTCAAAAAATGTACTCATTCACCTATGAATGCAATAGAAAGGAAGTTTGATTTTTCAGTGTGTCAACTGGTATAGTTCATGTATCATGGGTATATAAATGTGTCAACTGGTATAGTTCATGTAACATGGGTATATAAATGTGTCAACTTGTATAGTTCATGTAACATTGGTATATAAATGTGTCAACTGGCATAGTTCACGTAACATGGGAATATAAATGTGTCAACTGGTATAGTTCATGTATCATGGGTATATAAATGCATCAACTGGTACATTTCATTTATCATGAACGCATACATATATTAACTATAACAAAAAGTTTGTTTTTCATGAGTACATAAATGTGTCAACTGGTGCAGTTCATGTATCATGAGTATTTATGTATGTCGACTGTAATAGTTCATATGTCATGAGTATATATGTGTATCGACTGTAACAGCTCATGTGTCCGTGAGTATATATGTCAGCAACCAACTGGCACTTGTGCACCATTGTTGACTGCAGGCCCTCATGACGGCATAGTAGTCATGGTGGATAACATTGTAACATAAAATAGGACTTCATATTTAGTCAACACCAGGCCTCTGCCTCAGTTTGGATCAATCAATCACATGTCTGCAATATTCTATTCACATTTGAGAGACACTTAGTACATATTGTGGTATACCGAGTATTAATATATGTTAACCTTTGCTCTGCTCATTAACCCTTAGGCTACTTGGACCAGTATTTCTGCATGCAAAAATATTGTCCACTGGCAAAGGTCTACCAGTCTTCATAAAAAGGGAGGGGGTGGGCAGAGATTGATATAAGAAGGGTGGTTAGAGTTTGGACTTAGATTGCACATTGTAAATCCAAGTTATATTGCAAATAATGAAAAGATCTGCCAACGTGGGTGTTTTTGGTTGAGATCAAGGTCAAAGGTGACAGCAAAATGAGGAGTATTGTAACTGGGTCACCCACATAATGCATGCAGTGTTGGTGTAATTATTACCTGCTTTAGGAGCGGAAAGTGTAAAAATGTTTGGAGCTTTGGAATAGGGAGCCATGGTGTGGCCTTGCACCTTTAATAACAGGAAGTTTGTGTTACATAGAGGCATGATTAATACAACATGATAAACAGGTACGAAGCTAAAATTGTAGGTTCAGACACCTCTCTGTGTGAATATGCCAACTTACAAGCCTACTGAGGATCAATGAATCGTGACCAGAACCTTTATACATGCAGAGATACCAACACTTCCTGGAAGGCATTGAGCAGGAGATTGTAACAGTCATATTACAAAGACCGAGACAGTCAGGACCAGGGAAACCAGCCTTGACATGTCAGACTTAGATAGGTCTTAACCCATGGGGATTAATGCCATATTGCTTGCTGTGTAACACCACCCCCTCTGCAGTCAAACATGGTTTGATGGGGCAGGCAGTCTCAAAGTACATGTATATGCAAAGGTATTTTAGTAGATGAATTGCTAACTGTCCAGAAAAGGATGATGTTGAAAGATAGGTGGACATTTTAGTAAGAAATTGTGTTTATATCACTTGTCCAAGTTTACTGTTTTTCTTCAGTAATTCTGAAAGTAATTACCATATTTGAACAAACAGACCATATATGGAAAGCTTGCTATGGGGCACATATTTTGAACATAACAGATTTTTAATTTGAGTTAAAGGTGAAGGTTTTATGGCCATTTGGAATATAGGGGTCACCATGTGAAAATTTCGTGGATGTTCTACCACACAGTTTTTTAGTTAGGCACATATAACTTTAAGGACTTATAAAGTGTATGAAAATCTATGTTGGTTTTGATATGGTGGTGCCACCTACAGTATTATATAATATGTGGTTAAGGATTCAAAATGTACAAATCTCGCGATTTGTCCATCAACAATTTTGCCCAGAGCTAAGCACACAGACACCGCTAAAGCTGGAATCTCTGAACAGCGCGTGTCCCTTTGATATCATTGAAATTAAAATGATGCAAATTAGGAGCAACAATAACAGAATTATACATATTTGTAATAGACCAGGCGTGGAACTGGGCATGATCAGCCATCAGCATTTAATTGCACACACAGTGAAACCTGACTGTAGTGAACACTTTCGGGACCAGGGAAAAAAGTGTTCACTAATCGGAGGTGTTCACTAATGTCAGGGTTGGCTTATTGATGAACATGACACGAAGTACACGTGTACATATACACTGATAATACTTGTTTATTCACTTGCCTTTACATGTAGTTAAATGCTGAAGTAAATGCCTATATCTCAAGAGCAGTCAACATTTAAAAACAAAAAAGTTTTTATACTTATTCTGAAGGACTTATCTGTCAGCCAAAGGCGTCTTTGACACTGCAGTGGAAGGTGATCCTCAGGAGGAATTCACACACACACAAGTTTAGGACAGTGGTAACTTGTGAACATGAGGCCATCATGTATCAAGGTGTACTGTATACATGCACCAAAAGGTGATGATTCTCGAGTGTTCCATCATGAGGCCAGACCTATATAGCAACAGGTGACAGATGGCATGTACTCCCACTAATATAAGATCAAGAAATGTGACTGGAGAAGAGCCAGGATTTTCCCAGTCTTTCTGCATAATCCATCTCCCAAAGGCACAAGCTGTGCCGAAGTTGACAGTCACAGATATGGGTCATACAAGATGTCGGCATACTGTAAATTGCTTTAACTTCGCTCTAGTCTTATTTTCGCTTATTTCGCTAATGGCACAAAACCATGAAAATGAAAACACAGTGAAATAATATTTCAACATTGTCTGAATGGGAATTATGTCAGTGAAATGTCAAAAATACAGCAACGGTGACAATTTATACATGCGAAAATAAAGCAATTTACAGTAGTCATGCTGTATAAACACTGGGAGAAAATCGAGCCATTTGGAAAAACAGGTTTCAAAACAGAATCAGTTTGAGACATTAATATGTGTGCACTTATTCTATCTCCATGTAAAGTAAACCCGGTAAAATCAATGGTTTTGCTTGCAAGTCCTGCCCCATTGATAATGTGAAAGCCGTGCTGTGTAAAAAACACACAAAGTCATGCTCTGCCTGGAGCATGATTTGGCCGGTAATGCAAAAGCCAGAGGAAGCAGCATGGTAGGTTATATGTATATTGGAGGCACCATACTTCTGCCAAATAGGCACAAGAGTTAACCTATTGTAAGTACAAACTGATCAGTAAGTTTGCTGTTGCATAAGTATCAACCCCCAAAGACACGTGACCGGGAGGTTTGTGTAAAAAGTGCAGGAAATCGAAGAAATTTGGTCAATTTGTCTCAAAATTCCTGTCTTTTGTAGAACTTTTTGAGTCTCCAAAATGGGAGACTTTCGGCAAAAACGGGAGGGTTGACCGCTACGCTGTTGTATTAAGCACATTTGTGCACACTGTATGCCAGTTTGTTGAATTGTATGTGGGACTTGGATCAAAAGCTCTTTGCACCTTGTTGAGCAAGATACAATGAAATGAATGAAACGTTCATTAAACAGCTGCATGTAGATGTTGGGAAAAACTGTCCATTCAGTGGCAGTTTTGGATGAGCATGGAGCACCCCTCTGGTCGTCCTGAGTCGTTTTGTACTGGTATCTTACCTTGGGTCTCTGCCTCGTTTATGAAGCTTGTAAATTTTCACATGTCAAGGATACTCCTGTAAAGTCTGTTGGGAAGGATGAGCTGTCTGTTCCAAGGCCAGCGACAGGCAAACTTAAATCTTCCTTGAGTTATTGTGGGGACCATCATATCAGAATTTTTTTTACCCAGGTCTGAAGAATTCTGATTCTTTGATTTATAATGCATGTTGAAAAGAACTTGAGCTGTGAACATACTGTCCTCAGGTAGTCACCTGCTGAAGGAGTAATCTGCATGGTTTGTGCATGTCATAAATATCTTTGTGGATTGACTTCGGCACAATCATCTTGTGACTCCTGTGTACACTTGATATTGAGGGCCTCAGGGGAGCTTGGTACACCCAGTACACTAACAGAGACATTCTCACAAAATAGTCATGTGTGTGTGTATGTATATATGTATAGTGCACACAAAAGTAAAATACACGGGTATCTGTCTTGATACCCCTTCAATGAGAGTTCACATATCTTTTAAAGACCACTGTATGAAGACACACTGCTATCATTTACATGTTATTGTTCTCCTGATGAAAGACTGCATACTTTGGGACTACGTTTACACTGCACTCTCAAAATGGGGACCTGTATGTATGTATGTATGCAGTGTCAGAAGTAAGAAATTCAGGTATAATTTAGGGTGCAGAATATTGAGTTGATCACAGAGTGAAATGAGTTAAGGATATACAGCAAGTTAGCTGTGACTCGCAAATCACTGAACAGAACTTTGGATTCATAAATAAATTATGGTAAACTGTACATTTTCAGAAAGCTAACAAACTGAGGATGCTATTCATTTCAGTTTCACTTTGTCAGTTTGTTGCAATGTTTGCTTAATAAGTGATCATCATAATTTATCTCGAATATTGCTTCAACTTATTCAAGTCTAAACATATTGGCCTCAAATCTGCTGCAAACTGAAGTTTACTTATTAAATAAAAAATTTGTGTCTCAGATTTTCCAGTTTTTGTTCTGTTTTGTCATCAGAGTTGATGAAAAGTGGCTTGCCTTTGATGTGTCATCTTTTCAATGTCAAACAGCTGTTTTTGAGGAACAAAAACAAAATTCAAAATTTGAGACATTCTTTTTACATTTGTAGGGTATTCTATAGTTTACCACTAATTTACTTTTAAAATCTATCAAAATGTAGGAGTTGAAGGAAAATTTATATGAAAGAATGACAGCCACTTCCATACACACCACTACAGTGCTACTGAACTAAGCTTAATGTTGTTTGCTTTCCAAAAATGTATACTTTATGGACTTTTTGAGTGCATTTAGAGAGTTATCAAAAAAAAGTGTCCCTCATCACCAAAGCCAATGCTAACTTGCAGTATATCCTTAAAGTGAGACCAAATTAGGACCATGCTGTGCCACCCACTGTAGTGACAAGGGATGGCATAAAAGTAATACAGTGGAACCTGTTTTGAGAGACCACTGTAATGGAAGACAACCTGCCTTTTAAGACCATATTTTCAAAGTCCCTTTTGCTATCTTTCCCATGTTACTGCACCTCCATTGAGAGACCACCTGCTTTATGTGACCACTTTTTGGCCTGCTTTAAGGGCGGTCTCTCAAAACAGGTTTCACCAGACAAAACCAAACACTTCTGCACCGTGCAGGTACATGCAAAGTCAGGCATGTGTCCCTGGGTTATGTGTATGTGTTTGTGCAGTGGAACACAAGCTGTTAATATAAATCATCTGCTTATGTAAATGAGGACTAACAAAGGGGAAAGAGAATAATTAGTCTGCTGGAAGGGTACCATGTAAACAAGTGTATCTGTGTTTACATGTTCACAGTCTTAGGTCATTCAATCAATACCAGTTATACTTGGAGCAGAGTTTACTCCAGGTAAAAACCATACAGGTCAATACGTATGCATTAGTCTGCTTGATACCGTGCTGTAAATTTCACTGCCCAATGGCAGTATCTTTGATTAGCACAGAGTATGCTGAGAAAACAGAAGAGAGATGTGGAATGTATTGTGCTGTTTTGGCGTTCACTTTTAGACAGCTCTGCCCATATTAACCCTTTCATGATGCATAAATGCATCGCCTTGCAAAGGCCGTATGATGGGCATAAGTGCATTGTGTTTACAAACCCGCATGTTGCCGTTTGGCATCATGGTGGGTCACAGAACTTGAAATGCACGGAACACCATAAAATTAAGGACAGGTTCATAGAAGGATCTATGGTTGAACCATAGGGACATTTGAACGATTTAAGTGAGGTAGAGATGTCCATCATTCCTTTAATTCCTTGGTTTGTGCTAGAGTATTAGTCACACCTGTATTTTGAATACCTGCTGATGGCTTACTTTGCATTAATTTATAGGGCACTGTACAATTAATTCTTTATGTCAGGCGGATTTATGTGCATGAATGGCATGAGTTCAACATTTAAAAGACCACTGGTGTGATTCTCTTACTGTGATATGTTTTGCTGCAGGTACAGCCTATCGACATAAAATTCAAGGTTATGCAAGCTTTGAATGCACACAGACTGATTTGCCTTTGAAGCAAATCTTTCCTTTCTAGTTTATATACCACAGTAGGTAGCATGATGGGAAGGTTGTCACCAGGACGTCTAGTTTACTCTGTATTGTCATGTTTACTGTCATTTGATATGTGCATCGTGTATATGACGCCATACAAACAGCCATTGTTTGTCTGAAGCCAGAGACTGTGATCATTGTGCATGTAGGAAAGCTGGCAAAAATAGTACACATCTGTCTCATTTGCTAGTCATTAAAAAAAAAAAATGAGGATTGATCTTTTGGCTACTGTAAAACACAAAGACAGATCCATAATGAAATCCCCTTCACAAACCAAAACAAATGAGGGTATTGGTAGGGTTAAAGCCAATTACATGCAAGTTAACCAGAGAGTAAGTTTGAGGCTATTGGTCTAGGCCCAGCCAGCAGATCTACTGACACCTCAGGTGGAGACCTGTTGGCTGCACCACAAACTATCTGCTATAGGTGATGCCAGTGTAGAATTTCAAAATAAGGTTACTTTGCTGGGCGTTACTATTGATGCCAAGCTAAATTTTGAAAAACATGCAACAATTTTGCGCGAAAAATCTGCAAGGCATCTTAATGTACTGTGTCGACTGGGTCACCTGTTAGACAGGAAAGCAAAACTAGTCATTTACAAAACTTAAATCAGATCAAATTTCAATTGTGTAGCTTTTTTGTGGTGCCACAAATGTAAACAAGATTGAGAGAATACAAAACCAGACTCTCAAATTTGTCTTTGGTATCAGAACGCAGACTGCTTATGGAGAAGACTTACTGACCAAAGCAAATATGTCTTCTTTAACGTCTTAAAGGTTAGATACTCCCACGCTACTGGCTTTCAAGTCAGTGTTTTTAACTGGACCCATAATACCTACATGACATAGTCAAGCCAAAATTATCTTTTAGGAACTGGAGAATGGAGAATAGTAGGTATGGATTGCACAGTTTATAATATTTAGGATCCAAAATATGGAATGAGTTGTCTGGTCATTCTAGAAACACAATGCATTTTAAACAATTCAGGATTCAGTTGCCACAAATAACTGGGATGGCACACAGCATGTATGCAGGTTTTACACCAGAGGTTATGGTGGAGATCATTTGGGTTCCTAGTGCAGGAATGTGTTAATTTCTGTGGCACTGAGTTGTATTACTGTGTCTAATTAATGATATGTTAGACTCAAAATTAGATTGAGAATAAGATAACTGTCACAGTAGTTATACCTTTACTAGGAACTGTTTATATTATGCATTGTTTTGTTCTCTCTGCTTGTATTTTACACGGGGCTAGTCAAAATCACCCTTAATGTGACTAATCTGTTGCATGTTTTCTGTAAGATATTAGCTACAATGGCCTATGAATTATTGGTAATTAAACTGCTTCATTGTATTAAAGGTGAAGTAAGTTTCATGAAGATAAGTTGTAATGGCTGATGGATTATTGTAATGAAGTACATAAATTACTATAAATTATTTCCAGCTGCTAAAAATCAACAAATATCTACATATTTTTATCACATTTTTCTTGGTTTATGCAACACTGGTGTATACTCATACTTTTATACTGTAGTGTTGGGAAAGAGCCCTAGATGCTCAAGTTTCTATGCTGAATGTAGTACCAATGATAAATTAAGCTTATTCTGGTCTGTTCTGCTACTTAGAGATATGAAATCTTATGAGATCATGGTAACAGATTGTATTCATTATTTTGTGTGGATCACCACAGAGAATAAAAAAAATTGTTGGTATGAAAAATGACCATTTCTAGCCTAAAGTCAGAACGTGTACCATGGACCAAAAGACACATTAACAGAAATTCTTCCCATTAGAAATGAAATCAGCGACTGAGCGTATGTCATTAGCTGGATTCATAGCTCATTCAGCGTCTTCATATACCAGGAGTGAAAGTGTGGGAGTGAAGTAGGTATATGACTCATATTCAAACAGAGATCTGTGAGCCAGTGTTCATACAACAACTGGCTCATATTCAGGGCATTTATCAGTCAGTGGAATGACTGGCTCTCATATCCAAAGCATCTGTAAGCCTGTTGGCAGAATCGCTGAATAAATTGTTTGTATCCCGGGCATCTTTGCCAGACAATGGAATAAATGTGTTGACTTGTATACAAATCACACACAAGCTTTTTTGATGATGAATTGTCCATACATGTACCTGGAGTACAATAAACCCCAGGGTTTGAGTTTGCACCTTATAAAAACTTTGTGCTGCAGAGACTAGCCATAGCAACAAGTCAAAGCTGATTGATGGACTCTTCGCTCACATGTTGCTGCTGGTTAAATTAACTGTGAACTAAATCATTAATGCTGGCAGTTGGGGAAATTATGTCACCATGTCACTCAGTATATATGGCTTTTCTCAGCAATGTGATTCACAAGTGATTGAGAAAGCATTAGTATATACAGCAGGTCAGTGGGCAGGGATTGATATACAGAATGATCAGGGAACAGGGACTGATATACAGCATAGTCAATGATTGTAATTGTAGATAAAGTCAAAATCTCAGTTGCATGTGATACTAGTTGCACCATCTGTAATTTGATGGAAATTCTGAGCCAAAATGTGTGTAAAGATATGAAATTCCTTATTTTGAAAGTAAATGAATTGGACATGTCATATTTATAGGAAATATAGACCTTTTCCAATGCTAGTATGTTATCTAATATCAGTGAACTTGACCTATTTTTGTGAGGTCACTATGCCTGTAAAGTTGAAAGAGGTGATTTTGTAATGGCAGATTGTAGTTTGGACATCAGTAGCAATATCAGCACAGCACCAGGCCTATTGGCCTCTTGTATTACATAATCTGGGTGACCTTGATCTTCTGTCCCAAGGTCACTGAGGCCAAAAAGTTAAGGACTCACTCGTTGTCTTGGCACATGCAACAATATCCATCACAGGAATTGCACAAATAAGCTATGATTACATGTGGAGCAAAGTGCCATCTGGTGGACATTTTATGCACTAAATGTACATAAGCGTGTCAGAAGCTACTTGAGGACTGGCAACTTTGAAATGAATCTGGATGCAATATAGCCATGGTGCCAGTGGAGCATCAGACCCATGGAACTCTTTTATATATATTTTGCTCCTAAGGTGACTTCAACTCCGTAAAAACTGCATATATGTGTATATAGTACAAGGAAAGGTACATGGGGATAATACATGGACTGTACAATGGTGTCTGCTTAAAAGACTGCCTCTCATGAGAGACAACATATCTTTTTAAGACCACAATTTTATCAATTCAGAGTCTATTCTTTAGGAAATGTACCCCGGTTTTAAGACCGTCTGTAATATGAGACAGCTTTTTTTGGCAATAAGGTTGTATTAAATACTAAGTACCACTGTATCAGTTGTATCAAGTAGTAAGTACCACTGTATCAGTGTATGACAGCTGTATATAGAAGTTCTAGCCCAATGTCCTCTGTATTTCATGGGTTAAAAACAGAAGTAGTGGCCTGTTTGCTGGACAATGAAATGCAGTGGCTGTTGCCCTGGATTAGTGCCATGACACAGCAGACTTATTAACTTTCAATGGGACTGTGAACAGTTCTGGCCATGATTACACACGGGCTTGGTGTCTGCACACTGGTAAATTGGCTACTTGTGTGGGCAGTGACTTGATCAGACAGTCTTGCAGGCCAGTACCCCCCTGTTACGTGACATGTGGAGTGGCCATCCTGTCGCTTGTTTCCCACGTCATGGGTCGTTGCATGATACGCTGCACTTAGCTGTCTGAGACCCCAAGGGGTGACATATCAGTCAGTTTTGACCCCATGATGTAACGGAACACTTAAGACCCCAAGAGGGGACATGTCTGGCGGTTAACCCTCTGAGACCCCAAGAGGGGACATGTCTGTCAGTTAATTCTCTGAGACCCCAACCAGGGACGTGTTTGTCAGTTAACCCGCTGGGACCCCAAGAGGGGGCATTAGTCAGTTAACCCTTTGAGACCCCAAGAGGGGACTTGTCTGTCAGTTAGCCCTCTGAGACCCCAAAAGGGGACATTAATGAGTTAACCCTCTGAGCCCCAAGAAGTGACATGTCAGTTAGGTAACCCTCTGAGACCCCAAGATGAGGCATTAGCCAGTTAATCCTCTGAGACCCCAAGAGGGAACATGTCTCTTAGTTAACCCTGTAGTTAACCTTTTGAGACCCCAAGAGGTGACATGTCAGTCAAGTAACCCTCTGAGATCCCAGAAAATGATATGTCAGTCAGGTAACCCTCTAAGACCCCAAGAGGAGATGCGTCAGACAGTTTTATACCTATGATATCACAGAATGCCAGGACCCATAGGCTTATATTGTCAGCACATCATACCAGAAAAATCTAGAGAAACTGCTGAGAATAATAATTGCATTAATATTTCAAGCAACTTTAGGATAGGAAATACACCAAAAATATTACTGATTAATAACTACCTGTGCAGGTCCATACACTGAAAAATATTAACAGAAACATCTTAAAACTTTTTTTTAAACATAAATTTGGGAATTTGTAAATGAACTGTAAAATAGATGTACATGTCTGTGACAAAGGTGTGATGTATAAAATCTCTTAAAAGATATTTTTACTTTTAATATGTTTGAAATATACTTTTTAATCTGTGGACTTCCAAGGGTACTAGTTATTAAAAAAGCTGTTGTTGTATCTCTTGTCTTTAATCAGTTGTGAACAAGACTTTCTATGAATGTTTATAACCATGTGGTCACAAAAATAAAAAATAAAAGAGACACGAGAAAATTTTTCTGCCCCCCCCCTCCTCCCCGTGACATTCAAATACACTGTATCTTGTTTGCTCATGATCTTCAGGTGTATGTTATATTTGATCAGTTCTTGACTTTATTGTAATATACACATATACACTGCAGAATGTACCATTGAGAAGCAAAATTTTAAAATTTGCCTATTGGCACTATGTGTGTTTTATAAATCTACTCATTTGTACACCAGGAATTTCATAATTAGCACTATAAAGGGTATTCACAGCATGGAAATTTTGTCATATAGTATGTGAAAAACTGAATATATTAAGAGGAACCCTACTGATTTCCCAAGTTCTTTCTGCTTACAGGCTGGTGACGCCCTACTCAAAGCTGGACTTCACTGTTTATAACCACTTTCAGCTAAAAACAGATGCATTACTGGGCAAAGTGCAGCTGGACCTTTATCCAGTCTTACAGAAAAACAATGGCAAATGTAAGTGTTTCTGATAACCAATATCCAGGTGGATTTTGCATTTTGTATTGAAGTCTCTCTCTCTTTCTCCCCTGCTCCCCCTCCCTTCCTCTCGCTCTCTCTGTGCCTCCTGTGGAAAGAGGTACACTATATTACCATGCTGTTTTGGGTTTCTGCAGCTGTCTGGCCATAGCACAATGCTTGAATCTCATGATTCTCAACCCGCATGAAATTCAAATACCACCTTAGTTGCATGTTGATACTATTTCTTGACTTGACTACATCTTGTTGACCTAATCTCATTTTCAAATTGATGGGGGTCCTTTGTGTAAAGCAGGGGGTGTCCAGGTTGTTGGCAATGCCTGCTCTACTTCCTTCTTTCCTTCCTTTGTCCTCTCTCTCTCTCTCTCTCTCTCTCTCTCTCTCTCTCTCTCTCTCTCTCTCTCTCTCTCTCTCTCTCTCTCTCTCTCTCTCTCTCTCTCTCTCTCTCTCTCTCTCTCTCTCTCTCTCTCTCTCTCTCTCTCTCTCTCTCTCTCTCTCTCTCTCTCTCTCTCTCTCTCTCATTTGGATCAAAATTTGAAGTTCGTCATTCGTAATTTGATGTATTATTTGTTAAAATATGTTGTTTGAGTGATGTGTTAGATTTTGGTCTGTACAAAGTTGCTGACGTACATCACAAGGTAAACAGGATTCCTTCTGCTGGTGTCTGGCTGATCTATATATTTCCGTACATATGTGTCTATTTGTATGCAGGTCTATAATGAGCACATGAAAATCGTTTATTTAATATTGTCTTATTATTGTTATTTTTTCGATTCATTTTTTCTATTACAGTGAAAGATCTGATAGCATGTATACATATATGTACGCAGGATCATTATGCTGTGAATTTTCGTACATACAAAACATTATTGTAGGGTTATACAAATTAGTACTCAGAACATGAATGCTGATGTTTTTTACCTGCTTTAGTACAATGTCATTCCATGCTGTTACACATGGATTTATTCCTTGTAGTTACACCCAACATTACTTCTTTGTAAACACATGTAGGCCATGTTGCCTTAAAATTCATGCCAATGTAGATTCAACTGACGTGTGTACAGGCAGATACAAGAGGTTGTGCATATTGCATGTAGTATGAACTCGTAAGTGAAGCATCAGGTATTTGTATATACTCTTGAAATCGTGACCTGTCTACAATTGAAATGTTAACCCTTAGAGTGCTAATCACTGCTATAGTCAATTTCTCATTCCCATTAAACATAT
The DNA here is from genome assembly GCA_964020975.1 of Hermodice carunculata. Lineage (NCBI taxonomy): Eukaryota > Metazoa > Annelida > Polychaeta > Eunicida > Amphinomidae > Hermodice > Hermodice carunculata. The sequence goes on along the minus strand of OZ026624.1, from coordinate 11,496,447 downwards.
AACGGTGAAAAGATTCAAATTCCTTATGAAGATACCTTTCATTCAAATACCAGCAAGCCTGGTCTCAAGTAAAAAGTAGTCTTTGTCAATAGCTTTCCTGGGGGGCACTTTATGCACAACACTAGCAAAGTGCCCCCAGGAAAGCTGTTGACTCGGTCTTAAATCCTTTAAGGGTTAAGAATAAAGATGTGAATTAAAGCTACGTGTGTGCCATAGAAGTGCACAGACATACTGGTGTTGTGTGGCTTGATCCTATAGTTGCAGGATGACAAGAATACAATAGTCCCTCACATGGATGACATGCACATTTTTTGAGGAGGCAGAAATGCACTTTTGAGATAAATATAAAGCTTGCCCTGTTTCTCGATTATTTTTCATTTAAATCCGAGGTAGCTTGGCAATTACTAATGGCCACATTTCTATTGCAGTCAGAGAATACACACACAAGTTGGAGCTACATGGGGACGTGAAAGGCAGTCGACAGAAGACAGGAGATTTGCAGGTGACCCTGAACGGCATGGACGTCAATATGGAGCACTTTCCTCCCAAAGTTCCAAACCGTGTAGCAAATGGTCAGTAATGAACCCCAAGTGCATGGTTAAGCAATTTTGAGTATAGTAAGGCTGAAAGAAAAAGAAGTAGGGAGTTATGTGGTGCTCACATCAGTTCAGACAAAGTTGGTTGATACAGTTACACCACTTAGCCTTCCTTTTGATTGCAGGGCCAGAATTTCGGCGAGAATCTGAGAATCCATTCTTGTAAAGATTCTCCTAAACTTGTCTTTCTTTCAAAAAAAAGCTAATTGAAAAAAATCCAAATAGATTCTTGCAAAATTTTGCAAAATTCTGGCCCTGCATTGGACATTGAGAGTTCTTAAATCGCATTAATTTTTATGTGGAAAAAAAGGCATTTAAAATTGGCAGAAAGGTCATGAACGAACTTTACAAGAACATTTGATATGCAGACTTTATATGCTCTATAAGTTAAAAGGTGAAGCATGTGTATTGTTAATTGAAAAACCTTGTAAATACCCGGGTGGTCAACTACTGCTGTGAACTATCATTTTATGTGGACAATCAGGTAGGATTACTGTGTCATAAGTGACATATACATGTCTCAGGTCCTGCATCTGGACGTAGCACAGGTGACAGCGGTGGCGACACTTCAGGTGGGTCCCGAGCTACAGGAGCTGTGGGCGGGGCCAGAACACGAGAACGAGCCTCAGGGAGTGGAGCAGCAGGTGCCGCTAGCGCCACCAGTACGACTGAAGCCCGGGGAGCAGCAGCAGCTGCGGCCAGCGTCATCAATGCAGCCAGCCATGCCAGTGGGGGTCGCAACAAAGGTCAAGCCCCCACGCCCCCTTACAGAGCCCCCACCATAACGAGCAGTAACAGCGTTACCACCCCAACTAGTAGTACGGCTAGTGGTGGCACCAGCAATAGTACGACTCCAACTACTAGCACGACTACAACTCCGACCACAGCAGTGTCGACAGCACCTACCCCAGGTGAGCTAGTTCCTAGACTGTGTGCAGCCTGCTAGCACCACAAAATATATTACTGTTAATTCCAGCTGTTTATTGATGAAACATGGTCCCTGTAAGATGTATTATGTTCATAAGTTTATCAGGAGCAACTAACATTCCATAACATAACATTTTTTTTGTTCCATGAGTAAAATATTTGGTATGTAAGGTAGAAATATAGATAAGGCTACAACACTCTCCAAAAACAAACTGCTGTTGACACCTCTTTCCATTAACACTCTAGGCAATGTCCTTTTGAATTTATTAGGGCATCTTCTTAAGATTAAGACAACAGGGCATAGTTGAAGGGGCATGTTACCTGATTTCTAAATTGCTCAGAATATGATCAGGCACTATGATGTGAAATGGTCCCCCTCTTACGAGGCCCTTCTCACCAGAGGCCACCCTTCCTGAAAGGCCAGCATTCTTGTGCAGAAAGTATCGTATTTCCCTTATATTCTCCCCCTCAAAAGAGGCCACCTGTATTATAAGGCCACTTTTTGGCTGCATTTGGGGTGGCCTTATAAGAGGGGGACCTCTGTAACTGTATGGAAATAGGTATAGATTCATATCAGAACTTCACCACTTTTGTTGTTACACTTTGCATTACAAAAAAAAAAAAAAAAAAAAAAAGTCAAACCCTCTGGACATAATGTTATCAAATAAAGTGGATTTGTCTTTGAGGGCAGGACCAGCTTGCCTGAGCAGTGTAAAATGCCAACTGGCTATTTTTGCCTTTGCAGCAACCGCAGGCACAAACGCCACAGCCACATCTCAGCAAAATGGGGCTGTACCAACTGGCCAGGGCACCAACTCCAACCCAGAACCTTTGCCTGCTGGGTAAGGTCACTTCATGTGCTACAGTGGGGGTTAGGACATATATTTGTTCCATAAGCACTTGTACAGCTATTTCGTTGGGTTCATGAGGCATCACTCTAGGTCAGGTTTGGCATTGGTGGTGCCACCTGTAGTATTACATAATATATGGGCCAATATGTGAAAATTTTATGAATGCTATTTTTCGAAGAGTTTTTAAAAAATAATCATGAAAGTAGGCGGGACTGTCAATTTATGATGCTTAAGTGAGATTGACCTTCCAACATCAAGCAGTCCTAGAAACCAAACAAAATTTGCAAAAAGTGAGACCTGCTTTTTGTATTCACTTCTTACAGTTTATTCTTTCACAAGAATTTCAAAGTTTGAATGAAAAATAAAAAAGTTGAATCCATGTCAAATTGAAAAATTAGGTAAATGAAGATTCAGCATATGGGCACCTTTCCATTCGCACCAAATGAACTTGCGGCCCAGTAATGGAATTTGTCGTGGCCTATGGGTATTAGACTGATATCTGTTCTTGCTTTGTAGGTGGGAGATGCGAATGGACCCACATGGGAGACCGTACTATGTGGACCACAACACCAGAACCACCACGTGGGAGAGGCCCACACCTCTGCCAGGAGGGTAAGTTGGTTGGCTACATCATGGTACACCAGTTCACATGGCCCCTTATTTGAAACCTGTTGTTGCATGGCATTAAAAATTATGTTTAACTCATTCTGTACCAATCCCTGATTTTTCCGTATGTTTACCTAGATTTAAGACTACGACTGCATATTTAAATTCTCCATGAAAAGAGCTTTCATTCAAGTAGCAACATGCCTATAGTCTGAAGCCAGTGGTTCTGGCACTGCCTGGCAAGTCACCATAGTATGGAATGAGTTGAGTACATTTTTCAATTAGGGAAAAAATTTGGAAAACAGAGACAGCATTTTTTTAAACAGAATATCGTTCAGGTGGAGAGCTTTCATGTATATCATGCTAAGGTAGTGAAAGGCTTGGTGGGTGGTTTTACAATGCTCTGAACATTACAAAAATTTATACACAACACCGATTTGTTACATTTTACAGCTGGGAGAGGAGAGTGGACCCACGGGGTAGAGTGTACTATGTGGATCATAATACACGGACTACCACGTGGCAACGCCCCAATCCAGACATGATGAATAACTTCCAGCAGTGGCAACAGTGGCGTAATAACAGGACAGCACAGTGGGAACATCTTGCCAATAGGTTCCTCTTCCCACAGAACCCGGTGGCTGATAATGACCCCTTGGGACCACTGCCGGAGGGCTGGGGTAAGTACACTAGAACCATTCCACTTGGACTGCCTAAAAGAGCACAGAATAGGTACTTGATGTATTACCTCACATATATTTCTCAAATTTTGATAAGAATCACTTTTATTTACCGGGGGGGGGGGGGGGGGGAATGATTTCGATCAAAGTTTGTGTAGCATAGAATATAGAATATAATGGTCGTGTACACATTTCACAGCAAGGGATCTGCCGCAGGCGCAGATCATGGGGGTTGGGGGTGCACCCGCACCCCAACCCTGCCAAAAAAAAAATATTCCAAGTTGCTCTTGGTGGTGGTGGTGGGATGGAAGCATAAGGTGGCTGCACCACAAGACTCCCATCAGGCCAACATCTCAGACTGGGTGTGCGGGGGAGGGGGGGGGGGGGGCAACTGAGATACCTGCACAGGGGCGGATCCAGAAATCTTTCAAGATTTCTGGATCCGCCCCTGTGCAGGTATGTCAGTTGGCTTTCAAAAGGCGAGACCGGCCATTAGTGTTCTACCTGAAGTTATATGTCAGTTTGTAACGATAAAGTATACCAAAGATGACATTTGATTAAAATAAAGTGAAAACATATGTGGCATTTTAGGGTAATAGACTGTGTCCTCCTTACAGAGGAGACGCTGGAACCCAGACAGTTAGTGATGACATAGATAACAAAAGCACCTTTTCACAAGGTTCAGTTCATACAGGAGTAATGGGTAACGTTCTACTTGAATCTGAGGAGTCTTATCAAAATCCCACATTTTAATGATGGCATAGAGGAACACAACACCAGCAATCTGAACTAAAATATCCATCCATCCGTGCATCACGCTGAAGGTTTACTGTTCTTTGTCATAAACAGAGAAGAGAATGGATGCCAATGGCAGGGTATACTTTGTGAACCACAAAAACAGAACAACACAGTGGGAGGACCCCAGAACACAAGGGTGAGTATAAGAGACATGACCAAAAAAATTTGGACCTCCACACGTGTCATACTTTAAATGGACTTATTTTGACTTGTCAAAATGTTCACAATTTTTGCATTTTATTCATTTAACTGAAATTTTATTGTCACTTATTTGGACCTAATTGTGCTTCCTTTGAAACCTATGACAAAATGATATTTTTATTGCTATTTCTTTTTGCCGTTTTGTGCCATCAGCAAAATAAACAGGATGAAAGAAGGAAACAAGAACAGGAAAATTTAGTGGATTTACAGTAGGACAAATTGTGAAAATACTGTTGACTCCAGTCAGTGTATGCTCTTATAGACACAAGCACAAGCAAGTGTAAAAAGGAAAAATTTGTAGTTGTGGTTCGTAGTTTTAATTTCTTCACAACTCATGTGGTAATGTTAAGTTTTCATCTTTTTTCTTTGTACCCAAATTGTGCAGGATAATCCAGGAAGATCCATTACCCCAGGGTTGGGAGATGAGGCACACAGCAGAGGGTGTCCGATACTTTGTGGATCACAACACACGTACCACTACATTCCAGGATCCAAGGGGCGGCCCTGCTAAAGGGTAAGGTGTTCGATGTTATGGTTATAATCATAATGTTGTTCAAGTACAGGGTAACTGAGACCCGAGTCCTTTCTCTCGCAGAAGACACAAAGTTCTAGGATGATAATATGTAAATCTATGAAACAGTCATAGTAACAGGGCATGCAGGATAAACATTGAAATATTGCATCAACTCACAAGCAGACTACAAAATGTTTTCTGATTCCATATACTTGCCATGAAAAAAAGGAAAACACAAAAATGGGCTTTTTTTTTTGTTATCTGTAGCAGTCCGTGTAAAAAGAAAATGCAGTGAATTTTCTCGGAGTTGAGATTGACTGCAATGGACAGGGAAATAACAATATGATACACAATAAGTGACATGTCATCTTTTTGCTTCAAATGTGGTTAGAAGGGACAGCAGTGCCCAGGTGCAAGGGGTAGACCTGGCAGCAGTGTTAAGGTTTCTGTTGTGCACCATATAATGTACGCCGATTTCCACTTCTGTGGACTTTGTTTCTTCATGTCATGGAACTTTCCACTTCTAGCCCGAAAGGAGCCTATGGTGTACCTATCCAATATGAAAGAAGTTTCCGTTGGAAATTAGGCCAATTCCGTTACCTCTGCCAGGTATGTTTTCAGCTAGGTAGACTGTTCTGCACTGTTATGATAATTCAAGTATAATACAAAGGAATTACAATTGGTTTTAATTGATACAAGTGAAAACATTCGAAATAACGTAATTGTTATATGCTTCATGAAGTATTTTTTGTCTTAGCAATCATTGCAATTATTGTTGGTACAGGTAATGATTCATAAAATTTACTGTCTTGCGTCTTGTGACTTGTTTACAAGATCATGATTCTAGTTTACTCTGATACACAATGGGACATACTTAACACTATGTAAAACAGTACAGAGGACTAGACATATGTGTTCGTAATTTGAGATCAGAGACCAGTAATTGGAGATAAGTACAGTGAAACCTCGTTATAATGACACCATCTGTTCCCTAAAATTGTGTCTGATAACTGAATATGTCAGATAAATAAATCACGTAACATACAAAATGTACTTTATGTTCCGTAGAATGTGTCGTAAAGTGAATATGTGGGATATGTGAGTGTCGTTGTAATGAGTTTTGACTGTAATTTGATTGTGTCAGACTGTAACTGATGTAATTATTTGATTTGTTTTGATTGTAACAAGCTTATCCCCTGTGTTGCCCCATGACACCATGATACCTGTCGGATTTCAAAACTCATATTCTGACTGATCTTTCTTTGCCTCTTTAATGTTCTATGTGTAACATAACATTTAAAAATACATTTCTACACCAGACTCCAACCATGTTACTGGATATTGGGGGAATAGGTTCAGTTTGAATTTTGAACAGATGAGAGAAATTTCTTACACCCTAACACACTAATAAATTTCTGTTAATGCAGATAATGCAGCTTCCAAACTTTTATGTGCGACTAACAGAGAATTACTAAGTAATTCAACCCTAGAAAAATGAGAACATTCTTTGTGTAATAAGACATCCCTTTCTGTTTCCAACATTTACTTATCAGCGTGGAGGAAAGTTGTGCTAACATGCTGTGACCTTGACTGGCCGAGCATTGTGTTAATATCCTGTGACTGTGACTGGCAGAGTGTTGTGTTAATATGCTGTGACTGACTGGCAGAGTGTTGTGTTAGTATGCTGTGACCGTGACTGGCAGAGTGTTACGTAAATATACTCCAACTAGCAGAGTGTTGTGTTAATAAAATGTGACTGACTGGCCGAGTATTGTGTTAATATACTGTGACTGGCAGAGTTGTGTTAATATGCTGTGACTGACTGGCAGAGTGTTGTATTAATATGCTGTGACTGACTGGCAGAGTGTTGTGTTAATATACTGTGACTGGCAGAGTGTTGTGTTAATATGCTGTGACTTGCAGAGTGTTGTGTTAATATGATGTGACTGACTGGCAGAGTGTTGTGTTAATATGCTGTGACTGACTGGCAGAGTGTTATATTAATATGCTGTGACTATCTGGCAGAGTGTTGTGTTAATATGCTGTGACTTGCAGAGTGTTGTGTTAATATACTGTGACTGGCAGAGTGTTGTGTTAATATACTGTGACTGACTGGCAGAGTGTTGTATTAATATGCTGTGATTGACTGGCAGGGTGTTGTGTTAATATACTGTGACTGACTGGCTGAGTGTTGTATTAATATGCTGTGACTGACTGGCAGAGTGTTGTATTAATATGCTGTGACTGACTGGCAGAGTGGTGTGTTAATATACGGTGACTGGCTGAGTATTATGTTAATATACTGTGACTGGCAGAGTGTTGTGTTAATATACTGTGACTGACTGGCAGAGTGTTGTGTTAATATGATGTGACTGACTGGCAGAGTGTTGTGTTCAGTGGGACCTTGGTGCAGTGTGATGGGAGAGCCTGTGTGTGTCTTCATTCTTCCTCTTTCTCCTCCAGACCAATGCCTTGAACGGTCATACAAAAATTAATGTGTCCAGGTCATCTCTGTTTGAAGAAAGTTTCACGCAGGTAATGGGTGTGATACATAACTTTCTTGTCTGCTAATCCTGCTCTGTCTTAACCCTTTGAACTACTGACCACTGCATAACTGACGGGCAATATTTAGATGGAGGGGAAAAAAAAAAGAAAAAAATTCCAAAAATACAGATTCCTACATATTTAGGCTGTCTGTGTCTGTCAGGTTTACAAACCATTTTGCAGTTTACTGGGAAAAGAGCTGTGGTGGTTGCAAAATAGTTCAAGGGTTAATTGCCTGACCTTGGGTTGGTTCCCACAATGAAACCGTAATGCAGCAGGGGAATGTCTTCTTTTAGTCATATCGATGTAGTCAGGACTTTATGGTATCAGTAGAACATGTAAAATACATTTTGAGAGGTTTCATTGTGGTCCCTATCCCTGTGTGTCTGCCTTGCATTTACCTACAGTCATTGTAAATATACCTGCTCATCACAAGTTTTGTCCTCTCCTTTTTTTTCCCGTTGCTGTATAGTCAAATGCACTACCAGGTCATGTTAAAATAAATGTCACCCGCGAGACCCTGTTTGAAGACTCTTTCCAACAGGTAAGGGTTTACTTTGGGGGTGAAAGGTAAGTTTTTGGTTCTTTGTTTAATGTGCCGTCAGGGCAAACTGTGACTCAGTTTACTGGTCCCTCATTGGAACCAGGGGTGGGGGTGGGGGTGGGGTGGGACTGCAGGTTTGAACCCCCATCGGTCAGTCCTCCAGTATGAAAATGTCTTTCCGTGCCATATTTCCTACACTGTAGTACTTACGCTGTAAACTTGGTCTGTAGAGACATCTTGGGAAAGTGGTGTGTCTTTCATCAAAATTAGGCCACCTTGCCCTATGACTCTTGGCCTTTGACCCAGTCATTTTTGGAAAGCACTTGAGTGGGCCATATTTGTAGTCTGTAGGACATACAGATACCAAATTTGGTGTGTGCGTATACTTCGTGGGCTAGCTGTGTGTGGCATACCACAGGCAGGCCAAGTTGACCTTTGACCCTGTCACAGCAAGTGCTTGTCCAGGCTGTATTTCCTACACTGTAAGAACTACAGGTGCCATTGACCAGCAGCGGGAGAACCACTATGTGTTACCACTTAATATGACTGCCCTTGCACGAAAACAAAAACAAAAAAAAGCAGGTTGCCCGAGTGGTGTTACATGTGGTCAATGGTGGCTCAACAAATTAATGTCAATGGTGTATGTGTGTGAAATGTGTGAGTGACCATGAAGAACAGTAGGAAGTCCTTCAAACTTTGATAAATTTGAATGATATGCATATTCCACCATTGACTTAGCATTTCAGAATTTAAGTATGTAAAGCACACAAGTGTGACTGAAAATTTTTCTTTTTAACACTTTTCATACATAGTATATCCCTGGTTTCTGTAGGCAGTTTTTCAGGAAAATGTAAGTCTTCCTAGTGTATTTCTTGTAAAATATCCACACCCTTGCTTGCCTGCAAAGGAGACCAAGTTCCATTTTACTACACTTGCGGAACAAAATACGCAGCTTGGGTCTGCTTTGGAGGCAACACCCTTGCAGGACATCAGGCAAACCACTGGGGTGTGACTTGCCTGTTCAGTTACTGTAAATTGCTTTAATTTTGCTGTATTCTTACTTTCGCTTATTTCGCTGATGGCACAAAACTGTGAAAATAAAAACACGATGAAATAGTATTTTAACATTGTTTGAATAGGAATTATGTCCAAAACAGTGAAATCAAAACTACATTGAAATGTCAAAAATGCAAAAACCGTGAAAATTTATACATGCGAAAATAAAGCAATTTACAGTCTTCAGGCCAATTAAGCCATTGTTCTTGTAGACTCTCATATGGGTTATTGTGACAGAGTCGACTTGGTCTCGTACAAATGGGCAACTCCTCAAGTCGCCACAGTTTATTACATGTACATTATTTGTTTTCCTATACTACAAGCCTTCCACATTTGCCAACCCGTGCACTTTTTCCCTTAAGAATGTAAATTTATGATAGCAATCCCGGAGCTGAGGAGAGTGTTTTCTCTTCTCTCCCCTTCCCCTCTCTTCCCTTCCCTTCTCTTTGTTTTGTTTTTGTTTTTAGATTGCACATTCATACATTAAATAGTAAATACTTCTGGTATTGCTTAAAGAGAGCTGCTGTGAGATATGTCCATTATGGTTGTCTAGTGGAGGATGTTCATCTGCAAATATGATAATTTGGTGCTTGTTTTACCAGCTAGCACTTGGAAGTATAAGGGAAATGAGAACCAACTTTTAATTTTTTGTCTCAGCTTTGTTTGCCTGCAAAGCAGACCAAGTTCCGTGTTACTACACTTGGTCTGCCCTTCCTTGACAGGATTTTATTTATAGTAAGGGAAACAGAACTATACTCTGACCCTCCCCCTAGACTGAGACACCAATCAGGAAGTTCATCATTACTGCCTAGACCAGTAACAGCCTCTGGTCCTTAGTGTACTGAAGCCTGTTACCATAGTAACCATACTCAGCCAATTAGAAACTGAGTCACTTTTCCAATGCAGAACAGTGATCTTGTCAAAGAAGGGCAGACCCCAGCGGAGTAGACAAAATACGCAGCTTGGGTCTGCCTTGGAGGCAACAGCTGTGTTAAAAGTGATGAAAAACTATGTGTCAAATAACGACTGTTAGTGTTTTAATTCCAGTGCATTCATTAATGTGATTAACTTCCCCAAAATAACACTACAGAAGAGCTCTTGTTGGGAAGATTATATTGTCATCAGTTCATGATCTGTTTTAATTTTATTTGTGTGTAAAAAGGCTTGTGTACTCATTTTACTAAAAAGTGTAATGTACATGGGAAAAAGACAAGCAGTTAATATGTGGACATGACGTAATATATGGGTAAATACTTGCACATGTGGTTGTGCACATGCTGTTGTGGTAATTTTGTGAATTCTTGGGAGTCTACTGAAATCAATAGGTTTATAGATGAAAAGATGGTATTTCACAGCTGATCAGAGATGCCCTCTGTTTTGCTGGAGAGGGCACATGTACATGGTACTGACATGAAAAGTTGAATATATGTTGAGTTGAATGTGGAGCTATTTACCTGGCAATGGCATAAACCAAGGGGCAAGGGATAGAGTTTGCGGCACTGGTCCAACAAGAGACCACCTGATGTATTCTGACCAATACCATGGTCACAGTAGGTCATGTGATGCCTCTTTGACCAGTACTATCTTCTGCTACTTCCTGTCTCTGGACATATGCCATTGTCTGCCACTCAAATCATTCAGGAAATGATTAAGAACAATAGCAAGTCCCTGGAAAGCAGCTCCCCTTGGCACAAGCTGCATGCAATGCATCCAGCCTGCACCAGGGATGTTTATAATACTGCATGAGGTCTCAGATGAGTTTGAAGATGTATGACTTTTACCAAATCTCAAGGTCACAAGCCATTTTAGTGAATTTGGTTTTCACACGATAACTTGGAAAAAGATTTTTGCTTAGGGCTTTCATATTACACATGCTTACAGCCCTGAATAAGGTCTCAGGCAAGTTCAAAGATGGGTGACCTTGACCCAATTCCCAAGGCTACAGAGCCATTTCAGTGAATTAGGTTTTCACACGATAAGTTGAAAAGTTAACATAGACCTTTCTTATTGCACATGGTTTTAATCCTACATAAGGTCGAGACAAGTTTGAAGATGGATCACCTTGACCCAAATTCCAAGGTCACAGAGCGGGGAGGGGGGCAGAGATCTAGCAATCTCTGATTGCATTTGAATTCCAATGAGTAAAAATAATTTGCTATACAGGCATTTATCGTGTAGAATTTGTTCAGAGCATTGAGGCTTTCTATTTTTAGTGTCATAATTATGGCAGTCTTAAAGGTTAAATTCAAACTGGCTATTTTTCGTGCAGCAGTTTCATTCAGCAATCCCCTACTTATGTAAATCAAGATGTTGATATCTAAGTTTGGGGAAGCATTATTGTATTGGGCTGCTAAAACTTTTTCAATCAGTGAGAAATGCAATTGTAATGTAATGTTGGTTTGCTTCTTTCAGATCATGCGATTACAACCCTTTGATTTACGACGGCGACTATACATAATATTCCGTGGAGAAGAAGGCTTAGATTATGGTGGCTTAGCTAGGTAACCCTCTCTGCTTAATACTTTCTTAGTTGATGGTCCCAGTTGTCATGTATGAATAGGATTTATATATATATTACACAGAATCTCCAATCAAGACCACCTCTGTAGAGACCATTTCTATATTAAGACCACCAATTTACAGACCTGTTTTTGTTTGTCCTTTATTAAATTACATTCCCCATTAAGGCCACATTTTCTTGGTCCCTTGGATGGTTTTAATAGGGAGGTACCACTGTGTATTATATAAAACTGTTTATGGCGACCGTTGTGGTGTATAGGAATTTGATTCATTCATTAGACGTAGACAAAGAACCAAGGGCAGGATGTCCAATGTCAGTTTCAGTGTTGATTTTCCTTGTGAGTATAATTATACTCCCTGCAAATAAAGTTTAAGGGCTTACTGTTTTCATTTTGTGCAGGTGTCTGTCCGTAGCAGAATCCTTGTGAGCAGAGTGTCTCGTGATTCACAGGTCGCCTCAAACTGAAATTTACATGAATTATACCTTGACACTATTGCTTGACCTCATTACAAATTTTTGACCGTGAGCTCATTTTAAAGGTCGCTGGACCCACGTATGTGCAAAGTGGGGGATATACAGTATGCCACTGACAGCTGTTCTAGTTTGATTTAATAAGAAAATTTTGTCAATTAAATGTACAAGATTATAATGCCCGCAGTCAACAACTTTAATTGGCACACGTTGGATGATCACACCCAGCCTACACCAAAGACATTTGATGCCTTAATTACAGTATTAAGGGGTTCAGGTATTAAATGTTAGTGGACAGCAATTTGTAGTTGTTGACCGATATATTGAAGCTGTTTGCCGATGGACTAGGACTGGGTTAAGACTTGTCCCTGGCATAGTTAAGTGCCCAATCCATGCCGGGAAAGCTGGGGACCTGTAGCAGCTGCTTGACATATTTTTCTGCAACATTTTACATTCAAAATGTTTTTTAATACAGAGAAATTAAGTAAAAACATTGAAGCCAAAGACAGTTGATGTTAAAGTGGTTTTGGCCACCTGGAGGACAAAGGGACTATGTACTTCGATGTAAACATTTGCACATTTGGTACAGTATGTGTACTATATTTTGGGATTATTGTCCACTTGATGCTGGCAAAATATTAAGTTTATTTATACTTTTGACAGGACAGGGTCTAAATTTCATGCAGCAAATTGTCATCCTAAGTTAATCAAATGGCCATGACATGGTTTCAAAAGGATTACTTTTTCCCTTTCCTCTTTCAGGGAGTGGTTTTTCCATCTGTCGCATGAAGTATTGAATCCGATGTACTGCTTGTTTGAGTATGCTAATAACAACAACTACAGTCTACAGATCAACCCTGCATCCTCAGTCAACCCGGACCACTTGATGTACTTTAGGTTTATAGGACGCTTCATTGCAATGGTTTGTATGAGTGGTTCTAATTCACGAAATATTTGTTGTACCTCCACATTTATGATGATTTAATTGTTTCTCTCGCTTGCAAGATCATTATTCATGATGTGTCTTGTATAGTTACAGTTTTGAAGCAGCATCATGGAAAGCTACACTTGAAGTTTGAGAGTTGTGTCTTACGTACGAGCCTCACAACATCAGAAAGGTTAAAGGAATTCATTACTTTGGGGCGCACTGGACACGTGCCATCTTTTAGACATGTGAAATACAAGATTAACTTCAGATGACACATCTTAAAATGACAGCTTTATATCATGGGAAATTCATAGTTAATAATAAGTTCCTATGATACTTGCCGGTTCTCTATCATTATGGGTTCATAGAAAGTTGGGTTAATTATTGGTATGTTTGATCTTGGGAATTGATGATGGTAGATGTTGCACCTGGAGACAATCATCAGTAATGGTTGATACGTGTGTGATACTTTCAGGCTTTGTATCATGGCAAGTTCATAGACAGTGGATTCACTATGCCGTTCTACAAGCGCATGCTCAACAAAAAGCTGACCATCAATGATCTGGAGTCCATTGATCCTGAGTTCCATAACTCACTGGTCTGGATCAGGTGGGTTTGTAACACGCCATGACACATGGTCTCAGCACGTAAACCGTTTTAACCCTCTTTGCTTCAGGCCGGCCAGAAGTGCCTGCATACCAACTGTCATCTGCTCAAATGTTTGTGCATCCTTTTCTTGATGAAGTGAAATAGTTTGAAAGAGCAGTGCTGACCTATCAGAAAAGCAAGAACACCTTGGGGTCAACAGTCAACGTGGCACTGGTTTGTCTACACACGCTTGTGCAAATGTTGACTGGCCCCTGAATGTGGGGCTGTAGTCTCCTAGTGAGGAGCTGGTAACACTGTGGGTACATGAGCCGAGGACACAGTCAATTACAGTCATTGATTATAACAGTAGATGTTCACACCTATTGAAATTTTCAAGTGTAGATTTACTCTGCAACGTCACATGTCACATAAACAAATCTCATGTTGTATTGTATTGTATTGTACTTTGCTGAATATCTTTATACGTGAAAATTATACAGTGAATAAATTTGGGTGAAGGACATGGTATTATTTTAGGTAAACAATTATTATAAATAAATGAATTAATTAATTAAATAAATAAATAAATAAATAAATAAATAAATAAATAAATAAATAAATAAATAAATAAATAAATAAATAAAATTAAATAAAATACAGAAATAGAGAATCAGACATGGCTGAGAGTGAGTTACTATTTTTCTCTCATGAGTGATCATTGTTGGGGGGGAATCACAAGTGACCCGTGGTCACGAGTAATTTCCTCCAGCAACAATGATCCCAGATGGGAGCAAAATAGTAACTCACTCTCCAGCCAAGTAAGATTTTGTGTATTCTATGTTTAATTGGGTATTCATCGCAAAAATAATCAAGGCCTACTTCAATCGGCTGTGCTGTGTTTGTTTACGTTCGTCACAGTCATTCCATGTCGTGTGTGACGTATAAAGAATTATCCCTCGCACACATTTGATTTTATCACTATGATAATGCACTACTTCGCTGATGCAGGTGCATTACAATTTAGTTGTAACAATGTTTAGGCCCTGATCTTTATTGGGTTAGTACTTCTGAATTTCGCTCAGCAAATGATTCATCCTCAAACATAGAATAAATAGTAATAGTATGCAGTGTGAACATAAAGAGTGAGACAGATTTTCAGCTGAAGGAATACAAGTCCCCCAGGGATTTATATTCCCTGCAAGTGCAGAGGGTGCTTTCAGTGACTGCATGGATTGATTAAGTTTGGCATACTAAGAACTTTGGAAGCCATTTAACAGAGGGTTTTAATCCATGATTATCCAACATGTAGCGTTTGAAATATTTCAGGGTTTACTATTTCGATGAAGGTTAGGGTAGCTTGCGTGATTAAAAAAAATAAATAAATAAAATAAAATTCAGACACTAATGGAATGATGAATACCAGCAGCACAGAACTTTCAATCCTGTTAGTGTATTGAATTTTTGTAACATTTCATTGAATGTTTTTTTTTTCAGGAATTTTAGTTTCACTAAGCTGCCATCAGGTATTCAAAATATTCAGTGTTTTATTTTGCTTGGTAGACGTATTCAAATTCTACATGACTGTGAAATACATGTACGTGAAGTTTAATTCCTCTCCAGTATTTGAGGTTTGTTGGAGAATTTTATAATATCTAGACTTGGGTGTTGTTCTCTGTGAAAGTCGCGTACAACTGACGAGTGTTTATGTTGACAGAGATAACAACATAGAGGACGTTGGCCTGGAGCTGTACTTCTCAGCAGACTTTGAGGTACTGGGCAAAGTGGAGCACCATGACATGAAACCAGGTGGTGCTGACATCATGTGTGATGAAGAGAACAAGGAAGAGTACATCGAGTAAGTGTTGTATGTTTGGTGACAAAAGAATGGAGAATCTTACATGGCTGAAGTGAGTTACTGTTTTTTTTTATCTCACGAGGGATCGTAGTTGGTAGAGAAAATCACTGGTGACCTGGGTCACTTGTGATTTTCCCCACCAACAATAATCCCTCATGAGAGAAAAACAGTAACTCGCTCTCCAGCCATGCAAGATTTTGTTGATTCTATGTTTAATTGGTTATTCATCACAAAAAATATGCCCCAGGTCTACTTTCAATGCCGACCTGGTGTGTCATGTTTGTTTATGTTCGTTGCAGTTATTCTACGTCATGTGTGACGTGTAATCAAACATCGTGCGCGCACATTAAATTTTGTCTAAATGTCAATGCATCACGTCACTGATGCAGGCACTTTATAATTTACTTGTAACAATGTTTAGGTGATTTGATCGACAGTGAGTTACTACTTTTGAATTTCACTCTGAAAAAATGATAATTCACCCTCAAACCTACAATAAGGTAGCGTAATGCATCTTATGTTAACTCCCAAAAACCTAACATGGATGGGTCCTCGTGCATTGTTTTACCTTTTATAAATTAAGGGAAATGATCCAGCTTGGGAAATGTCATTTGTATGTCAGCAGAGTGTTAACTGGTATATTTTCCTGGTGTGGTTTGTTTGGGAAGTGTCCATCATCCTGTGGCATAATGTTTGAATGCTTCATTCTGAAAATGTTTCAAATTTGGTGTAAAGCAAGACCAATTGATCACAAACAAAATGTGACGCATGTATTTGGCGTAAAACTTAAACATCTGCTGGTTGTGGGTTGCAGCTTAATGACCCAGTGGCGTTTCACCCGAGGTGTGGAAGAGCAGACTAAGGCCTTCTTGGACGGCTTCAATGAGGTGGTGCCACTACAGTGGTTGCAGTACTTTGACGAGAGAGAGCTAGAGGTGAGGCCAGGCAAACAATTACTTGGTGGCTGTGACCATTTATCATTGCATGCAAAGTTGCAGCACTGCATGAATGGTGGAGTGGTATCTGAAACCAGGTGTCTTTAGGCCTGTTGAAAACAAAGTGTGCAGTTTATCAAACCAGTGAAGATGATTTTATATCAAAACAATATGGTAGAAGGGCTAGCAGAAAGATGAATTTTTGGGCTCAGCTGACTTGCGAATCAGCTGAGCTTTAGGATGATCAGTCATCAGTTGTCCGTCCGTCATCATCCATTCACATTTCATATTTTCAGCTTCTGCTCCAGACCGTTGGCCAGATCCGCTTCAAACTTGGTGAGGATATACCTTGGGTGGGTCTATCAATTTTGTCCAGGTTGTCACAATCTGAAAATTTTTGCTTTTTTTATGAATATTTTGTTCCGTTTTTATTTTTGGTAATTTTTTTTTTTTAAGTTCTCCAAAACCACTTTGCAATTTGCTTTGAAATTGCATCAGGACAATTTTATGTGAATTTTGTGTTTTTGCCATTTTCAGTGTGTTCTTCAAAAGTGGCACTCAGATTGTTCTTAAATTTGTTGGAAATGTACCTTGTAGAAGGGTCAAACAAAGGTGGTCACCTGGTTATGTTGCTGTGAATCCTAACTTTTAATTAATTTTTCAGTTTGGGTACCTTTCAGTTAATGCACACATTCATATTGATTACCATGTAAATCAATCAGGATTGCAGTGCTAATTCACATTTTGAGCTTCTCCAAGATACATTCATTTTGATTACTATGTAAGTCAATGGGGATTGCAATGCTAATTCACATTTTTTACTTCTCCAAAACCATTTGCCAGATCCACTTCAAACGTGGTGGGGATGGATCCTGGGTGTGTCTCGAGGAAGTTGATTCAAATGGTCTTGCACTGGTGGTTTTTGTATTTTTAAGGGTCCCCCCATCCGCCCTATAGGGGAGAGCCTTTCTGTTTTCGGGTTGTCCATCTGTGGATGTGCACATTCTTGTTACTGTGATATCTACAGAATGCCTCCATGTATTTGGGTCACATTTGGCAATATTATCTTACCTGGCAAGATGAACTGATTAGATTGTGGTGTCACTATGACCTAATTTGGGCAAATGGTGGGCCCTTCAGTCAACTCTGGCATAGAAGGTATGTCTAGTTAAGGAGTTGTTTGAATTTTTTTGGCAAAATGTTAAAGGTGTCCAAAACCACTCAGCCAATTGTTTTAAAATTGCATAGGAACATTTCTGGGAACCGCTGGACCTTAATTGGTTCAAGAGGTAGCACTGCAATTTTTCTCCTTTTTTTCCACAAATTAAATCATTTTATCATTTTCTCCTCCAGAAAGAACCCCAACTCAGATTGTGCTGAAGCGTGGTGGAAATGTACCATATGGACAGGTTAAATTAAGTTGTTCGCTAGGTAGTGATAATGCAGATCCCTGAAATTCAACAAAGAAACACATTGGCTTTTATCTTGATAATGTTGGATCCTGGTACTGTTCATCAAAACTCCAACACTGTGAGTGAGTGAAGACTTTGATACTGCAGTGATGATAGTCTTACAGAAAATTGATTGATGTTATTTCAAAGGTCACAGAAGCACTTCAGTCTCCGTTTGCAATGTCAGCTGAGCACATGACTGTCACAGTCTTTTTTTTTAATGGTGTGTATATATATAGATATCATGAAAGCACACTTTATGAATTACTGCACTACCCCCGCCTATACACACATAAAAAGTTAACAGTTCAAAGAAGTGTGGCATTTTGGGAATTTCGAGGCAGACATTTAAAAAAAAAAAAAAATCCAGAAAAAATTGTGTGGATAATTGCCTTTTTATCAAAAGAATTCTCTGAAAGTTGCAAACCAAATTTTATGTTCAGTGATGTGTAACCTGGCATAGGAAACCATTAAAAGTACCAGAAGTGACATGATGCTTACATATTGCAGCTCATGTTGTGTGGAATGCAAGAGATCGACATAGACGACTGGGAGAAGCACACCATATACCGCCATTACACTCGTAGTAGCAAGCAGATACAGTGGTTCTGGAGAGTGAGTAGCCTTGTGTCTACACTTTAACCATTGGCAAACAAAAAATAAATAAATAAAAGTAATTAAAAAATTTAAAAAGGGAAAAAATAAGTCCCGATTTTAAGAAGAAAACTGTGATGTAATTAACAAAATTTTGAATGGAAGAAGTTGTTGGAGGCACTGGTCAGCAGGGAGGACACTTACTTTATACCAAGACATGACTTTTTAATATAGATTTACAGGCATTTGCTTTTGCTGTCCATCACAATTCAACAGCATAAACAGCAGTTTTGGGTTCATAAACTTTAAAGCTTTAAAAACGACAGTGTAAAGTCTATATTTCTAGCAGCTTAAACAATACAGTTGGGTCCATATACGGTATGGCTTAAGGGCATGGTATACTTTATGACTCTCGTGTATAAGTGTGTAATTTCTGTCTATGGTTACCACCTAATACCTTATTAGTATTTATTTTCTGAAAGAAATCATAACATTAAGTTCCATTCCTTTACTAAATATAAAATTTTTAGTCTCTCTATTTATGTTATTAGATTTTAATCAAAATTCTTAGGTAGAATAGCACTTAAAAAATAAAAATCAGATTCAGTTGATAGTATCAAATGAAAGAACACATAATGCTCTCCAAAATAGCATTTTAAATTTGTGAAAAACAGCTTAGTCCTAATTTTATTGCAGTTTATTTATTTTTTTTTTAATTTTAAATGTAAACATCTTGTAAATTTTGACGAAAACCCTAATCCAAAATTTAAAATATGATTTTGCTGCTGAAAGTTTACTGTTTAATTTTTCATAGGAAAGTAATGTGTCCCATTTTTTGGTGTCTGCAATATTTTTTTGTTTTTCTGCACAAACAAGTGAAAATAAATTTGTTCATTAAGCATTTGAAATTCAATTTCTTAACACTTGCAGAGATTTCACTGATTTTGATAGCTTAATCCAAATTTATACTTTTAGAAATATATAGTTTGTATGATGTCTGATAAGTCCAGCATATATAAGGACATGTTTGGAGCAAAGTCATATTTTCTGTGTAAAGTGCTGTTAAAGTGTATCACAGCCTTCAACAATTATTGGATCAATATACCGAACAGCTACAACTGTATTGGGTGTATATTCTTCAGTAAGATGTCCTCTGTCTGTTACAGATAATGCACATGAAATTAAAGCTATGTACTGTAAATTGCTTTAATTTCGCTGTATATTTATTTTTGCTTATTTCACTGATGGCACAAAAGGGTGAAAATAAAAACACAGTGAAATAGTATTTTAACATTGTTTAAAAAGGAATTATGTCCAAAACACTGAAATTAAAGCTACAGTGAAAAATGTCAAAAATATGAAAAAACGTCAAAATTTATTCCTGGAAAAATAAAGCAATTTCAGTAATATAAAGAGAAACTTAACAAACCCAAATCTCTGAGCCCAAGTACCATTTGAACACTGTCAAGTCTGATATTCCGAGAGCAAAGTCCTATTGCATACCGTTCACTGAAGTCTATGTGATTTTAGAGAGCAAAGTTTATGGAAGATAGTACTGCTTTCATGTAGTTACATGTACTGTGTCGCTTGAGTGGACACCCAGCTTTTCTGTGGTCACAAGTAATTTATGACATATGCTGCTATCTGTTGGGACAATTTATTAGAACATTGTGGACTGAATTGGCTGTGTGCCCAGTTATGTACATAGCACTTATGATGAAATGTGTGGCCTGGGTATAGGACAACTTGTCTTCAGGGACCACCCCCAGGAATCACCAAATTGTGGTCTTTTTAAAGAGGGTCTCTTAAAGTAGGCAAAAGTAAAATGAAAATGAGTGAGAAAAGTATCTCAAGTGGATGGTCTTCAAAGACAGATGGTCTGTCATTGGAGTGGTCTTAAAAAAATGGTTTAACTGTATGGCCAATCATAGTGAAGAGAAATTTTGAAGTGAAATTCCATCTTAAATGATTTAATATGTGTGATTTCAGTTTGTGCGAGAACTGGACAATGAGAAGAGGACCCGGATGTTACAGTTTGTGACAGGCACATGTCGCCTGCCTGTTGGTGGCTTTGCAGAGCTAATGGGTAGGTGTGAAAAAGTGAAAAATGAAAAAAATTTCAGGTCTTAAAAATGATGCCCAAATCAATTGAAAAAGTCGCCAGTTTCAGTTTCATGGTTTGTATCATGATATCTGCCTGGACAACATTATAGAATAAGTAACAAACAAATCTTTGTCAATAGTGGCTAACAGTAAGCAAATATGGAAGGAAAAAAGAAAAAAAAAGTCTCTGTGGATAAGATTGTAATTTGTATCTCAGACAAAAATGCTTGGAATGGTTTTTGGATCACTGTGACTTGTTTGTGATACTTGCCAGTCAGTGAAGTGTGCTCAATGAGGCATTTATTGAGGCCTTGATAGTACTTATCATCTCTGGATACAAGGTCACCCCAAGATGGCAATTTTTTATGAATTTTTGGCCACTTTTTTTTTTTTTTAATCTTTAAAAATGTCCAACAAGACTGCTGAAGAAGCCAATTGCTTTCAAATTGCATGGGAACACTTCTGGGAACCCCCCCAGACTGTTATTTGTTTAAGAGGTGGCGTGGCGCTGCAATTTTTTTCTATTGTTTTACAAGTTTTTTTATGTGTTTTTGCTAAGATTAGCAAAAATCACTGAAGTAGGCAATTTTTTGTGCCAATCAGTTTCAGGGCGATCAGGTGAATGTCCTAGTTGCCAAGAACTATGAAACAGCTGTCTGGAAACCTGTCCAGAGTTTCTGCCAGATGCTAAAAAGGCAAATAATTAATGTCCTTAAAAATCTTGTGGATACTTTTACCAACCCTGAAAAATTCAAAATTAAATACCCTAACCTGTTACACCCTAAAATGTAGCTGAAAGTCTCCATTATTTTACCATCTCAAGCAGAATGTATGCATCCCACTAGAAAATTTGTGTACCCTAAAAAAAATGGTCGTAAACCCAGTCTGCCTATGATGTAAGTGAAAAAAAAGATGGTGGTCAAAACTTTCTTTTCAATTGGTGAGGCCAGGATGTCACAGCCTGTCTGTGAACATGATGGAATGAATCTGTGCTCAGGGGATAATTGACAAATAATCTGGTCTTGTTTTCCAGGGAGCAATGGTCCACAGCGGTTCTGCATAGAAAAAGTTGGCAAAGAAACATGGCTGCCACGCAGCCATACCTGCTTCAATAGAATTGATTTGCCTCCGTATCGAAGCTATGAACAGTTAGTAGAGAAACTCAACTATGCTATAGAGGAAACAGAGGGCTTTGGTCAAGAATGACAACTTTATCAGAACGCTAGACAGGAGCAGAACATGCTTCAGCCAATCAGAGAAGAATCCACATGTATCATATCACTCTGGTACCACAGCAAGCAACGTTGGGGTACATTGTTACTCTTTGTCTGGAAATACACTTCCTGGGTAATCCTACATTTGTGATGAGGACGGATGACAAACACTGATCTGTAGTACACTAGGTTCTTCAAAGCCTTCATCTTCCAACTTTTACCCAACTTACATGATGATTCAGGATGTATAAATGTGTGACTGACTGTTGAGAGGCGTGCTGGGTGTAGCACTGTTGTGATAAGACAGGATGCACATTGTCTGCGTAGGGAACAGATAAAAGTGCAGTTGTCACCAGAATCCAGAGCGTCTTGTGGTGTACTGGAAAACCGTCACCTAGGTGGAAAAGAATCAAATTGTTTTTCATGTCCTGATTTTTCTTTGCGGGATTGGTCGCCTCGCAGAGGGATTTGTGTCTTCTAGGAGGACTAGATTATCCCTCTGGTTGACTATATTAACACATGGAGGGCTTAATTTGGCAAAATAAAGAGTATATCTGTGAATCGAGGAGTTATATAATGTTGGCATCAGCAATACAATGAAACCTGGCGGTTCATTTCAAAAAGTCTGGATACCAGCTTGAATAAAGCCCGGTTTCCATATTGTATAAAGCCTGGCTACCCGATTGTGTTACGCAATATTAACTGAAGGATCCGCTGGGGATCACAGTGATACAGCTTCATTATACAGGAGGCACATTTGCAGAGATGGCATAAATGTAAACGAAGGAAGTACTAACTCTGACAATTACACATGGAAATGTAGAAAGTGGGTTTTTGCTTTCCTTCCTGTATGCAGTTTAAAGTGGGTCAGTCCAAGGGGAGAAAATAAAATGGAATGATCCATGCTGTAAAGTGGTCCATCAATCCAAACAGTAGACCTAATCCTGCCACTTATAAAAGGAAGCTTTTGATAGAAATATGAAAGGAGACTAATATTTTATACATCTACATTAACTCGATCAGATGGAAAGCAAATTTCAAAGAAATCGACCACCCTGTATAGTATATGAAATAACATTACTTAAAATAAAATCTGAAAAGTGATGGACATGGACATGTACATGTATTTAAGATTCTTAGTCAGTGACTGTGGAAGCTGATTGGTAGGATTCGGGACATACTGGGTGCCTTGGGACAGGACTTATGTGCTATATTGTCTGTATGTACATAAAATGATTATAAATCTATACCATATATACATGCACTGGTACATATTCCTTAGCGATCCATTGAAAACAATGGAACAGTCCAATAATCATACACCCAAGTTTGTTGAATGTTCTGTGATTTGGGGTGTTCCATTTACAATCAAATAGGGGTGTCAAGTCGAGCATACGTTATATATTGAAATATTGTGTACATGTTACTGGAGACAAATGGTCCATGTTCAGTGACTGTTAAAATACCCAGAGCATTCTGGGATTGCATTTTGTAATCTTGGATTTGTAAAGAGACAGCTATTTTTCATAATTGCAAAGTAATGAAATAAAATACCTATAACACACAGATGTATGATAATAAGAGCTAGAGGACTATAGAAGTCCTGCATTTTCTCACCTTCTCATGATAAACTGCACATTTAAGGCTGGTCCACAGAGTGGCCCAGACAAAACTTAACCCTTTTCCAGCAGGGACCAAATTGTAGCCTGCAAAATAAGTGCTTTCACTTTTTTTTTAGTAAGCAACAACAAAAATACTCTGAAATAGATCATTTAATTAAAAAGAGAAAGAAAGAAAAAAGTTGCTTTGTGGACCTAAATGCAGCCTTTGCCTGGGTCAGCATGTTCTCTGTGGAATGTTTGGACCTCGTTAGGTGGTCTCAAATATTAGTGGGAAACATTGATGTTAATTTGTGGGGTAAGGGTGAAGGAATAACGGCGATCACTGATGCACAGGATAGCACGCAGAGAGAAAAAATATCAGGAGAAAAATTAGTAAACAGTGGGGGATTGAGAACATGATCCTCAATGAAGGGCCAGGTCAAATTGCCCAGCTGTGGAGAGGCCATAGTGCAGGTTACACATATATGTACAAAGATATTGCACAATTAAGGCAGTACCCAAGATGCATTGTGGATATTTAGTGGACCCTATTTCTACTGGGATACATGGAACTCTGAATAGTCTAGGTATATGTTTGTTACTTGTACAAACTGTTTGCACAAGGGACACAAAGCACTTCAACTTGGATGTAAATCTCCTACAAATCATTAAGTGGAAACAAAAAATGTGCAAGAAGTATCTAATTTCATCAATGCAAGTGTAGATAAACTGGACAGATGTAGATTTTGCGTTGTTTTTATACTAGTCGCGTCCACCAGTGTTTATACAGTAGACACTTCATTTCTCTAGATCTGAATATAGGTCGTGAGATTTTTCAGGGGCGGGAGGGTATCATTTACTCAAGATTCATTGTGTCGATTACAATACCAAATAAGTTGTGACAGCATGCACTGTTGGAATTTCAACAGCTGGAATACCATATTGAAGCATTAGTGTTGCACGTATGTATAAGAAAAAGAGACTGGCTTATGTTTGGGTATGTGCCTGGACATCCAGCAAGCATTGGTATACACCAAAATTTCCCTCGTCGGGTGAACTTGCCAATGTAGAATGATTAGACATAAAAAAAAAGGAATTTACCTTGCAGGTTTGGAGTTTGGATGAAGTGTCTGTATGTATAAATTCTGAGTGACTATTATGATAGGTAGGTTAAGATTTTATCATGAGTGGGTCATGAAAGGGCCGTTTTACATGAAGTGGGTCACTTGTCGGTGAATCCAAACATAAATTTGATTACGTATACACTGCAATGCGTGTCATGTTCATTTTGCAGTTGCAGTGATATAATCTTGACCGACCTAGTATAAAAGGGTAACTAGTAGTTTCTGGTTTGTGTATATAAATATTTTCCACTCATGACCATTCTGTGATTGTACAACCATTTCAGATATGCAGACTTACTTTTTAATCGTAGATATTCATATTTTGATTGTGCCTGCTCTTTGAGTTCTGTCTGTGTTTCATGGACCTCATTCGGAAGACTCATTCCAAACTGGGCCGGTCGAGGCATTGATGGCAGCTCCTTTGCATTGCCATATAAAGGCAGCTGCTGGATGGATGCCTTCCCAGGCAACATAAAAATACATTGAATGTAAATTTGGCATGTTGTCACTTGAATGAAGCTTCTTTTGTAAAGAATTTAATATGCAAAATTATCAATTAACACCTTCATAATCGGAATAAAACTGAGTCCATAGGTTTGGTTGGGCACAATGTACTGGAACCACACTGGGCAGAGCTATTGGTATGCAGTGTGCCATCAGTGTAGGTCTTGTCTACAATGCTTGGCAAAATTGTTTCCTGTAACATGATATTTGACTGAAAACACTAAGGCCACATAAAAACAATCCTGGTTTTTCATCAGCGCCCGCTTCGTTTTTTTGTGCCGCACCATTTTGGTTTTTTTTATTAGTAAATATTTGTGAAAAAAGTTGCTGGCAAAGCTTCAATTATTGCCTTGAGTGGTCAGCGCCTCCTGCAATCAAGAGAACTGCATGGATATTACAGCATTCTCATGACATTCTGAATGCACAAATGACCTGTATGGGCAATGGGGACTTGCAGAAAGCTTTAATACAGTAAATCATTTTGGGGGGGGGGGGGGGGGGTTGGAAATCTCCAGCCCTCGTCACTCTTTTTGGAAAACCAGTGATGATAAACTGGCATATTTTTTATGTGGCCTGACACAGATGACTCTGTGCATCTCAGCATTTTTTGGAAGAAGGAAAGGGAAAGGGTTAACTTGAGCACTATACACATATATGTTTTGCTGGCAGAGAATGAGTTAAGGAGAGCAGACATTATGTGCTTACTACAGTCCATATGTGATAACTGTGTCTTCCTGTAGAGCCAAGTCAAGCTTTGGATTGAAAAAAAGGATTGTATGTCGTTAGGTTACATCTTTCTTTGATCACCCATCATAACATTGATTATGAGAATTTTGTTCACAGTCTGTTATATAATTGTCCAGTCATTGCCCTGTTACTGTAAAAGGGATTCCCTGTGGAAACCCCTTTGTTCACAGTCTGTTATATAATTGTCCAGTCATTGCCCTGTTACTGTAAAAGGGATTCCCTGTGGAAACCCCTTTGATTATGAAGTGAGTGGACAACATGTATGCATTTAAATCTTATTTAACCCATTCATGGTCAAAGTGAGGGAGTCAATAGGTTTTGTTGGTGCAAGTTGGGCATGATATGCTGAAACCACATACAGAAAAGCTGTTAATAGCTTCTCTGTTCAGCACTGGATGAGTTATGATAGATTTGTCTAGTTGTATGAATGACTTGGTATATGGATCATCAATTAAGTTTAATAGTGTCACAAAATTGTGTTCCAAATTCAGCCTTGGCTCCCCTGGTAGCAAATTAAGAGAGTAAAAGCACCGAGTAGACAGAAACAGAATTATGTGTAAAATCTTGTAAATACCACAGTTTGGGTTGACAATTTGATGGTAAGCTGATGCTGGTTCAGTATAATTGTTTGCCATTGCAGTGAGAGAGAGACTGCACATGGCGTGTATTGTTTTGGATTCTAAAGCAGACTGGGCGTTAGGAAGACACAAAATGTATGTAACAGGAACTAAGTAGCACACAGTAATATATTAAAAAGGGAGCTTGATAGAGGCTGGGAAGATATGCAAATGCAATTAAAAGTGTAGAGAGAAGGACCCCCCCCCCAACAAAAAAAAAGAAGGGTGCAGCATCACGTGGGTAACTGGCTTTCGTGTTGCATATTCATTGGTTTTGCGCTAATGTTTGGGTTGTGTAAAAGAGAATTTCTGACTAGGAGAGCAGAGCTCTATGGTGATACTTCCTTCTGTTCAGCATCAAAGCATATACATGCAAGGCTGCTCACTTGAATTGGTGTCATCGTGACATGCTTCATAAACTGCTTTCAACAAGGATTTAACCTTTTTTTTTCTCTGCTGTGTGGCAAAAGGTTATACCTGTGTGACAGGACTCGAGAGAGTTTAAAGGTTGTCAATTGCACGCTTTATCAAGGATATAGCTCAACAAAACTGTACAGACTTATTAGACGTGTCAACATTGTACAAACAGAAATGTCAGGGATAGAGTTGGGAGGGCTATTTTACTTATGTATTAAAATAGGTCACTTAGATTCAGATACGTCATTATTCCAGCCAAGTGGCATACATGTGTACATATTCATATGAAATGTGATTGTTTTTCTGTAATGGTAAGGTTTGTGTCTATACTTCAGCACAGCCTGGTGAGAAAGATGTATAAATATCCTGATAGAGGGTATTTGTGCCCAATGCTCAATGATTCACCCGCCAGATGTGGGATGGATCTTGGATTTTGTGTATCCCAGTAGATATACGGTCAAAAATAACTAATATGTGAAAATTGTACAAAGTAAATGTAAATTTTCAACAGTAGCCATGGAGTTTTTTTCTTTGCTCTTTTATTTTTTTTCCTAAACAGAACTCCCTATGTTCCTAGAGAGTTCACCAGGTGGACATATACAGTAATTGTAATACAAAACCCTTAGTTGCCTTGAATGTAACATTTTTTTAAACATATATCAACATATATATATATATATATTATATACTGTATTGTGCTAAAAAGTTGTGCATCATCGGTGTAGTGGAGTTGAATGGTGCAGACCTTTTTGGCACAAGGATAAAGCACCGCAGATCTGATTGGTTTTAGATGCCCTGGCAGCTGCTAAGGTGCCCCGCCCCCCAATCTTGTAATAATATTGTGTATTATGAGCGTTAGGCAATGTCAGAATGCAGCGAGAGCCCATGCCAACTTATCAGAACAGATGCTTTTAATAAAACTTGAATGTCAACAGACTTCTGGAGTTTTGTTTTTTTTGTTTTTGTTATTTTATGTCAGCTTTTGGTGGTTATATTCCTGTGTCGTAAAGGTGCAAATGGAACAAAAGTTGTCAGAAATGTAGTAAATTGTTCTCGCGTAACTTTTCTAGTAAGCTAGTTCTGCTACACAATATGTTAGTCCTGATTCATGTGTGTATGGTTTCGTGCAGCTAAAAGCAGGGGGGAAGTTGGCTGATGAATGAATAAGTCATGGATATACCTGACCCAGAGATACATAACATATTGGCCTACTTGACAATATTGCATAATTTTAGATCTGCAGGTTTGACCTGTTTTGAGTTAACAGGGCTGGCGAAACTTGGAAATTCTAACATAAATAGAACACACACATATAAGAATTCCTACTGTGGGGATTTATTGAAGATTAATTTGTCACCGACCAAGACACTTGATTTTGTGACCTAGGTTTGTTGTGCAACACTCCTGATGGTTGTGGGATGTATGTGTGTGTGAAGGTTAATGAAATTAAATCGTAATTCCGAGGTACTATGTTGCAGGTTGCCCATTTAGGCCCTGGTAGTGTCTCTCCCATTGACCTGTATAGTGAGTGATAAGAAGAGGATACATCCCAAGTTCAAGGGATTTATCTGGAATCCTGCTTTTTTAAATCCCGGAGGGAAGCGTAGGGATTTAAAAATGCAAGATTCCAGATAAATCATGAGAACAAGGGATGTATCCTTTTTATACCATGCCTTCTTTGTTTTAATAAATATAAATGCATTTTAAAATGTATTCACCAAAGCAAATCAGTCCTCTTGAAATTTAGCCATAGAAATTTAAAGCAGGGATATATGTGTAAGCAGGTGACATATATATACTCCTTGAGAAAACAAAGGAGGCATGATATAATGTATACTCAAACTGAATGTGACACTAATTAAAAATAAGGACTCTGACAGCCCTGTGCTCAGCTGACTTTACACTCAGGCACAGATGGCAATGGCCCAGTGAAGTTCAGAATATCAAGGTCAACCTTTATTTAAGACCAGCAAAACTGTTATTAACATGCACATGAGCCATTACTGATTTTCAACAATTTTAATCATTTATTTTAAATCAGAAAATGAAAATGCCACCATATGGTGGACTATTTGATGGAGATCAAGTGCAGGTACATTTTCAATAAGTCCAAAGAGGATCCAATTTACAGTTTGGAGCAAGAAGTCCAGCAAAGCAAAAATTAACAAAACTGATTGGAAAAACAATGGAAAAGCATTCCAGAACCACCTGTAAAGAAAATTAAGTCTGGGGGGGTCTCCAGAAGTGACCTCGTGCAATTTCGAGTTGGCCAAGCAGTTTTGGAGAAGTTTGACCAAAATATGAGCCCCCCCCCCCCCCAAAAAAAATAATAAATAAATAAAATAAAAATAATTGAAGGATGACTGTTTGGACAAACTTGATATAGACTAACTTAAGTTACATCTGGGCCAAGTTTGAAGTGAATCTGGTGGACAGTTTTGGAGAAGAAGTCTGAAATGTGAATTACCATTTCAATCCCCATTGACTTGCATAGTAATTAACAGGCATGCATGCATTAAGCAACAAGCACCAGACTTTTAAAATGTGTTTAAAATCAGGGATCCAGAGTATCACCACCTAGTGAAGAACTTTAAATACTTCAGTTCCAACTGAGACTTAAGACGAACTACTTAACACAAACTGCTGTGACTTGTAATAAGGGTGCTAGATTCATGTTCCTTGTATAAAGACTTTTCATTCAACTATTGGCATGCCTGAAGTTACATATTGGATAGAATATAATAGTTCCTGGTCAGCAGCCTTCCTGTATGGGCTTTGGATGCACTGTGCCCAAAGTGTGCTGCGGAAAGCTGTTAACTCCGTCCAAAATGTGGCAGTGAAAAAGTTAAACCTCCCAAAAGTTATATTTCCACTGAGTTCCAGAATAATCTGAGTGACACTTTGGAGAAGTTGAATATAGTGGAAACACACAAAAATATTGTAAAACAGAGAAAATTGGAGTGCCACCTGTTGAACAAATTATTTATTTATTCATTCGTTCATTTGTACCGAAACACCGATCTCCCGTCGGGTCATGTATGGGATAACTAGTTATTATGTATCCAGGGTTACCAGCACAGTGGCCATGGCGAAGCACTGATCAGTGATCTCACATATAGGTTTTACTATTAGGACAATTGTAGGCCTTGATCTGTAAGAGTTATTCTGTTAATGGCTCTATAAGAAAATTGATGGTGAACGATCCAACGGCAAGACCGCGGTAGCACCGAGCAGTCTGAGGGAAGAGGATGTGTTACGCTGTATGACTGTATTATTTTTTGGGTAGTAAAAATTCTTAACCATGGACGATTATTTTTTTATTAAGTCCACTCGAGTGATCAGGTTTTGTGCTTTTGAGTTTTTTAAGTTGTGGCACACACAGTTGATCCGATGTTGATTATGTTGGATCCTGGATCCCAAAATACAAAAATAAATGAGCATGAAAGGATGATTCTTAAAGGGCAAAGCCAAAAATGTCAACATTTTCCCATTAGTACTCAGAGTACGCTTTTTGGGGGGGGGGGGGGGGGAGAGAGAGGGCTGATGGCCAGTGTACGTTTTTTTAAATACATGAAAATGTTGATTTTTTTTGCTTACCAGTAAATGTTTCAAACTTAAATATTGATGGTAATATTTGCATAAGAAGTGCAATAAACATTAGATGCACAGCCTTAGGGTCTGAACATGTGGCCAGACAATTTAGCTTTGCATTTTGGTTTGAAAAATCAACAATTTTAAAGTACTAATTTGAATGGGGAGGGGGTCGTATGAAAGGGTACTCTATGTACTAATATGAAAATGTTGCTAATTTTTGCTGGCCCCTAAACTACATTACTGAAAGTGGATATACAGGTAGGCTACCTGGACATGTACCTTGTGTTGCATTGTTATCAATATTGTAACGTGCAACATAAATCCTGAAGTACTCTATAACACAAATGCCAAAGATCACTAGATTCATCACCTGCCAGATCCCACACCAATAACATTTAGCGTGAAGACAGCTGGCTGAAAATGAATCACTTTCTCAAATGACCCCTTTAAGTGCTAAATGCCCTTGAATAATAGGTCAAGGTCTCACAACATATAACAAAATTTGACCATTGGCTTAATGCATATTTGGTGTAAGTTTTACAGTTCCATCCCAATTTATAATCAGAATACTGAATTGAATCTAATTACTCTACAATGCTAGTTCCACTTAATAGCACCAGTACTCTACACATAATATAGTGTGCCTGTGTAAAATTCCTGTCATGGTATATGGATTCATGTGCACACGTTCAAACGTAAGGACCATAACAAAATCATTTCCCGGAAAGTATTCCCTCCATAAAAATGATAAAGTAGGTCAAGATCACCCATATCGACTATCGTGCCACATTGAACTTCCATAGGAAACACATTTATGGTACATTTAACGTTGTTTGCCTATTCCTGAAAATGTACAATTTAGGGTCCTTTACCTTGAAAATTAGGTCAAAGGCGTTTGAAAATTTGACTTTTGGCACAACGCACATCTGGTGTTTATTTACAAGCTGCATCTCAATTTGTAATCAAAATAATGAATGTAATGCATTTTCTACACCTGTACTGCTAGTTCCACTTTATACCAGCAGTGGCAGCACCGGGACTCTTCCAGCAGTTTTTTGTGAACATATTTCAATTGTGGTCACACATTCAAACATGCCCTCTTCTCCAAGAACTTTGGCAAAAACCCACATCATACAAATTCTTTCAGATTAATTTCCATTCTGGGCTCCCACATGGACAACTTCAAACCCAGTCTACGGTTATTATTTCCATCTAAGGGGTCTGCCAAAATTAGCAACATTTTCGAAAGTGTTCACAGAGTACACTTTCTTTCTCCCCAAAGGCAGTTAGAGTTGATTTTCCAAAAGACACAAACAAATTTCTTTAATTAGGTAGTAGACCCAGTTCTCAAAAGTTCTTCCAGCCCCTGGTATTTTGCTGGTCTTGCAGGCACCTTTCAAGCGCTCTCCCTCACCCTCCCCCCCCCCCCCCCCCCACATTTGTATTTGCATTATCCCATACATAAATTCGTGTGATTTACATAGTAAATGTAATGGCATAGATGAAAAAAAAAAAAAAAGAAAGAAAACAACAACAGGACTGCTGGACAGTATTGTGCTCAGTTGACCTTACATGTATAGACTCAAGTGGTTATCAACTTAAAAATCACCGGTCACCATCATCACTATTGCCAACATGAACATACCCCCTTACCATTTAACAACATTTTAGTGATTAAACAAGAGGCTCATGGGGCTAATGCTCTGCTGGCATCGTGGCTATATTGCACCTGTTCATTTCAAAGCAACGAGTCCTCAAGTGGCTTCTGAACATTTAAAGCTTTATGTAAAAATTGTCCACCAGATGGCACTTTGCTCCACATGTTATCATAGCTTATTTGTGCAACTCCTGTGATGAATATTGTTGCATGTGCCAAGACACCAAAGAGGGAGTCCTTAACTTTGTCCTCAGTGACCTTGAGACAGAAGATCAAGAACACTCAGACTATGTAATACAAGAGGCCCATAGGCCTGCCTGGTGCTGTGCTGACATAGCCATCGAAGTCTGTTTGTTCAAATGGGGTCATAACTTTTCAAGTTATTGAGGAAAAACAATAAACTTGGACAAGCGCCAAGCTCCATAATTACCAGGTCACAGTGACCCAAAAAGCAGGTCACCAAGTACAGTTTTATGTAATGAAGTGCAATTTTGATCTGGGGGCCCAATTCTCTGCATTGATGTCCAAGCTACACCCCCCCCCCCCCCATTACAATATCACTTTCTCAAATTTACAGGCATAGTGACCTCACAAAAATATGTAAAGGTCACTGATATTAAATAAGAGTCTACCTTTGCCCACCCATGGTCTATATATCACATAAATTTGGTAAGTCTAATCAAATTATTTTCCAAAATATGGAATTTTACATCTTAAAACACATTTTCGCTCATAATTTGTCAAATTATAGATGGCGCCACTATTATCATTAGGAACTTAAGACTTTGACCTCACCCACAATCCCACCAAATTTGGTGAAGATCTGCCAAAAATTAAAGATGCTAGAGTGTTCACAAGATTTTCATACATTCCCTTCAAGTCTGAAGTGGATCCAACCTAGAAATTATGCATCCCCCCCATCAGACACCTCACCAGAAGCCACCCCTCGAAGAGGGCCACCACTTCTGCAGAAAGTTTGACCCTGACCTTTGACCTCAACATCACCTCTTGTATTAGCAAATTAAGGTTAAGTCTCACCTGGGTAAATGAAGACAAAAACTTTGATGGACTTCAATCATACCCATATGAAAATATGGCAGGGAAACCATTTTACTTTGCAAGGCATTGTGACCTTAACCCAGAACTTCAATGTTATCACAATCATATTAAATAAATTCCCCAAATATATGGTGTATCTGTACCAAAGGTTTCAAGTGAATCTGGCTTACGGTTTTGAAGAAGTCAAAATGTGAACCACCATTGCAGACGCCACCGACTTGCATAGTAATCAACAAGAATGCAAAAAAAAAAAAAAAAGAAAAAAAGAAAAAATTATTGAAACAGGGCCATTTGAAGATAGTTGGTCGACACCTACCAGATAACGTACATCCCCACCAAGTTTGAAGTGAATCTGGCCAACAGTTTGGGATAAAGTGGAAAATGTGAATTAGCATTGCAATCCCCATTGATTTGCATAGTAATCAACAGCAATGTATGCAGTTTGACCTTTGAAGGTCACTAAAGTTTGAAGTATGCCATACAGACTGACAGCCCATGGGTACTTTCCTATTGACATTTTAATAGTACCCATGGGCCTACGATGCACCATCAAGATATAAGCCAATATATGAAAACTGCACAGTGTGCAAAAGTATGCAACAAGGCTTTCACCTTGACCTTTAACCTCAAGGTTATAGAAAAAAATCTCCCAGACCCATCGATTCTCTGCACTAAAATAGGAGGCAACAGGCCCATTGTTTTGGAGAAGTTAAAATGTGCATTAGCATTGCAATCCCCATTGACTTACATAGTAATCAACAGGAATGCATGCAGTTTGACCTTTCAAGCTCACTCAGCTTTATAACATATAATCAGGTATAATCAATAGGAAAACTGCATTGACCGATAAGTACCAGAACTGTAAAAATCGTTAAAAAGCAGGAATCCAAAGCAGTGCCACCTAGTGAACAACTTTGTTTGACCCTTCCACAAGGAACATACCCACCAAGTTTCTGCTTAATCTGAGCAACGTTTCTGGAGAAGTCAAAAATAGCAAAAACACAAAAAAATTGAAAAAATAGGAAAAAGTCAGTGCCATCTGGTGAACAAATTCAGAACTAAGGGACCCCAGGAGTGTCCTTGTGCTATATCAAAGCAATTGGATGAGCGGTTTCGAGATGATGATTTTTTAAGATTTGCCCCAAAAAAGAACCAAAAAAATCATAAAAAATCCAAATCACTGGAGCATGACCATTTGAACAAACTTGGTAGAGACCCACCCAAGGCATATTCCTAACAAGTTTGATGTGAATCTGGCCAGTGGTTTTGGAGAAGTCGAAAATGTGACTTGTTGACGACAGATGGAGGACCATAGTAATCATCGCTGTCTACCTTCACCCTGTTGCATTTTGACATATGCATTACTATTGCTGCATAAGATAAGCTCAGCTGAGCTAAAAATGAAGAAAAAATTGTTAAAAAAAAAAAAAATCCTTGGACCATGACCATTTGAACAAATTTGGTAGAGACCCATGGTACATCCCCATAAAGTTTGAAGAGTCTGTGGTTTTGGAGAAGTCGCAAATGTGAAAGTTGAATGGACGGATGACAAATCACCACCCCTCCTCAGCTCAGCTTACTGAAAAAATCAGCCAAGCAAAAAATCAACAACACTCTTGAATATGTTTTCATCTTTTATTACCTTACAACATATATAAATATTTTCTCCCTTCATTTTTTCTCATCTCATTTTTTTCACCATTTTTTTTTCATCTCATGCTTTCACTGTTTTTCTTTTTTATGTATTTTTTGCATTTCTTTTTTTTTCCTTTCTTTTTTTTTTCTTTTGGTGCTCACATATTTTTTCAGGGGTGCCTGCAGACATATCAATGTGCAAGCTACAACCACACATCAGCCCCTCTCCACTACAAATTCCAAACAACATATATAGGGTCCCACTTAAGTACTCTTCAAAACCTTTAACATCACCCTTGCATGCTGCCAAATTCTTACAATGTGAGAAAAAAAGTTTTCTCTGCAGGCTTTTCTTTTCTCCCTTCTGTCAAGCATGCCTAATTAAAAACTGAGTGTAACTAAAGGCCTTATTTGACCACTTTGTCTTCATGTCTGCATCACGTTTGTACCCCACATATTGAACCCGATTTTTCCTGGGCGTTAATACTGGAGACTGGACAAGTGTGGTTGTTAGCTTGCAAGCTGATGTGTTGTCTGGGAGGTCCACGGGATCTGAAAATAAAAGAGGCCATACGCCAGCCACACAATCACTCACCTGAATGCACCAATACACTCACCTTTCATACCCACGACTCAACACAGAATCAATCAAGACATACAATTCACGTCAGCAACACTATCACCACAAAATCTTTTTTTTTTTTTGCTTAAACAGAGTTGAATTGAGAAGCTACAAACAAAAATGCCTTAATACAATCTTGTTGGTTTAACTTGGTTTCTCTACTTTATAAAGAACATAGATTTGCAAATCGTTATACTTTATCTATTTTTTTTAAAAAAACATATTATCTTGTTCTCAATATCCAGTTTAGCAAATCTTAATTCTGATAGTTCATTACTGAAAAGAAATAGTACTTCATCCAAGAAATAATAAGTTTAACAAATAAAATAAAATGAAAATAAATAAACAAAAATAAAATAAAACTATTAAGAAAAAAGCAATGCGACAAATTAATTCAATCAATATTAAAGTATTAAAGAAACTCAAACAAACAAAAAGCCTTCCTACCAAAAATGTGTACCCAGAACTGAAATTTGACAAGAATATGGCTTGGTATTCCCATGGCAAACTAAGTAACCTTAGTCTGCTTCTAATTACTAGAACTCAAAGTGGAAATATGTATTTTAAAACAGAAAAATCTCCACATGCCTTTTTTAAAAACCAGTTTCCAACATTGTGAATTGAAATACATTACAGAAGGGATGATCCAGAATAAGTTGCTCTTACAAAACAACACAAACTTTGATGAATATCTGCTTCAGAAGCTTTCATTATCTTGAATTCCCTTCATACCAAGTTTGCAAAAACATGTTCAGCAGGAGAGTGCATGGGACAATCAAACATGGATTTGGACAATGTGTTCCTGCTACAAACCTTGTTCTACATTTGCCAAAGTTCAAGGTCAAGCAGGTTTCTATTGGACAGGTCATTACACACCCAACTTGGGGGCACTGAATCAAGCAGAATCTATGTTTGAGCTCCCGTCAGCACCTTCTCCCCACCTCGCATGGTGCAAAAACCAGGCACAAATGGCATTCTATGATACATATAGATAGCTTCATTGCATTCTTGCTTGCTTTTTTTTCTTCCCTCACTGTTGGACACCAAACAGGCTGCGCTCTCACAAGCTGGTGTCACTACCAAGGAAGACAGAGAGAGAGCACGTTGCCAAATGAAGCTGGACAGCAAGGTGTTTGACTGCACTGGTCAGTATGTGAGCAAGCCTCCAGAGGGCGACACTGTGCCAAGCACTGCAAAACAGTCATCCGCCTGCCACAGATCAAGACACTTTTTAGTCAAAATCAACAGCTGAAATACACCGTATTTTTGAGGTATACAATTATGTTGAACTCCCATCTCCCAGGTGATGCGTCTAATGCACAGGTTCAGCAACGTTCAGCGAGGGAGACATACAATTGTCGAGTCCCCCCCCTTACATGTTCAGCCCATTGCTACATGACAGAATCAAAAGAAATGTGGACACCTCTCCCTTCACATTACTATGCCTCAGAAAACCATTTTGATGGCCCCCAATCAATTTTACATGTCTATTACAAATTTTTCATCTAGTGCACTCCAGTTAAACGAATGCTAGGAACATTGACAAGTTTTGTTTTCTTCCTGCAATACAAACATCTTGACAGCAACTGCTTACAGCTACCCACCCCCTCCCCCATATTAAGGGTCACACTGTTTCTTGGGATGGTTAAATCAGCATTAAATGTTTACACTTTTTAACTAGAGTTGTCCTCTGATTGAATTAGCCTGCTATCAAAATGCCCTGCAGATCCAGGCAAATAGTTCTGAAACAGGAGAGCATTCATCTTTGAGAATCAGCTGTCACATCTTTTCAGAAAGCCACTTCGCTGGATTTGCTTACAAGTTGCAAGTATTGGACAAATTTCACAGCTTCGTTTGATGAAAGTATAAGCTGGATAAGTCCATGTTTTATACAAGAAGATACGTGCACAAATAAAACAGAGATCTGCAGGACTGGACGTCAACTGCAACCATCAAACTAGAGTAACAAAATGTGTAGGATGCTTTCACGAAGTATCCTACATTTCATCAGAACACTAGCGTTCGCTTTCACACAATCCACCTATCTATTGATGACATTCTTTCAGTATTTTCCTTTTTTAGGGGGAGGGAGCACTTAATTAAGCAACTGCCTTGGAAATTCAATTCAAAGAATGCTAATTCAAGGTTTTCATCAAGTATGTCTGCAAAACATAGCCCAAAATTTGTACTGAAGCAAAAACATGGGAGAACTAAATTTCTGAACATTACGACATATGGTACAATTCTGAGAGTGTCCAATTGCTTCTGCGATTTCTGTTAAAACAAAAGCACCCGAGGCAGATCTCTGATTTACGATCATAAAATTTCTCCTGCCTACTTAAAACAAAAACTGTGATCCATCCAATACATGCCAAATCAGTTTAAAGTATACAGAGGGAGTTGCCGCATCTGCTTCTGTGACCAGTATATAATAATCATACTAATATTGACAGATTCATTTTCCATTCTTCGTGCCTGGAGATTTTGAGAGGTTATCCACCTTACAGAAATATAGGATTAGGCCTGTGTCTTTTTTCCTTCCGTTGGCCCATACTGGACACTTTCAAGACCAGAAGCTATCAGCAAGATTTACAATCTATGAGAAACAGCAGGAACACTTTTCCAAACTTGTGTTGGTCTGTTCTTGGGCTCACACATCATCTGTTACATGATTGTTTAAAAAAAAAAAAATAAAAAATAAAAAATCAAAAAATAAAACATTTTATAAACCATCTGGCAGATATTTACAGGGAGACCATCAAATACAGGACACAATATTTTACCAACAAGCCTGGATGACACAGGAAAGTTCCTCTATTGGTGTTGAATTGAAAAAGCAAGGAGAAAGTCTAATAGGGAGAGTACCATGCAGATCGCCGTGGCCTGAAATGCAAAAGGAACAGGAATACAGTTTCAGTTTAAAACAGTAGGTAGTCAACTGCAGGTGCTGATACAAACACATTTCCAAATGAAGAAAATTTTCAACATTACATGTCTTTAGCTAAAATTTTAATGTATAAGAAAAATTGATAAAAAACACTAGCTACAGAACTTACTGAGTCCTATTAGTCATTTGAATATGTTCATTTACAAGTTTTCTTAGCCAAGCTGATGAAAATGAAGAATTTAGCTAATGTTATGGGTGATCTCTGCTATATCTGAAATGATTCTGATTTGTTTTGCTTTTTCCAGAAAATGGGAAGCCCTTTAGTTTCTGAGTGCTTTTTAGTATATATAAATATGCTGAAGCTATGGACAATTTACAGCAGATGGGTTGAGTATGAACATTTTCAAAGATGAGTATCCATGGATTAAAAATCAAATTAACATATCAAATAATAGCACATTATGTGCGTTAACAGTGCAGATTTATTCCCCTTTTACGTATAAATATGGGCCACTGCTATATGGGGGTGAATAATGCTACCCATCTCAAACCAATAAACATAACAGCCAAGAATTAAAACAAGGCTAAGATATGGTTCCTAACACAGTATTTCATGTTGTCCACCATTTAGAACAGCAACATTCACTCACACTGCTTAAATGTCAGTTAACTAGTACTCTTACCTAAATCTGCCACGTGGTCTGGGCGAGTATCCATAGTAACCTCCACGCCCACGCCGGCCATAACCCCTCCCCCGTGGAGCCCCTCTGTCTGTGGAGCTGATACCTGGTCTATTGGTCCTTTTTGGGTTCACCTGTGCCACAGATATTACAAAAATATGGTTTCCAAAAAGCACAAAAATAACCACTGTGCTTTATTCAATGCTCTGCACTTGCAAATTGAGGTAATACAAATAGTCATTGAACATCATGATATCACAAAATTTCCCTTACAATTACAACCCAATTCACCTGCAAGTAATACATTGGTCATTGCATTATACATCATTATGTCCAGTCATGAACTTTACCATAGCATGGAAAGTCAAGAAAACTGGATCAATCAACCCATCACCGGTCATGCTTCATCTTCCACTCTGACACCTTCCAAGTGGGCCATGTGAGCAGCCCATGCTCAGCTGAGCTAGAAATTTATAGCCCAGGGTTCATATAGGGCTGGGAAGATCAAATTAAAGGACTTTTAAGGACCTTTTCCAGCACCTGATCTCAGTTTTCCAGGACCATCATTTCCGAAATAATTCAAATTGCTTGGACCAAAATTCGTGAAATTGCATGAATTTCAATGCAGATCCACTTGGCACCATGATCTTGGGCCATGTTTAATTTTTTTTTTTTTTTTATAACATGAAAGAAAAGATACCTGCCACTGGACTGCACCTATTTCATTTCGAAGTTTCGAGTCCTGAAGTAGCTTCTGAACAGATAAAGCTTATGTAAATTAAGTGTGTAAACTGTCCACTAGATTATACTTCACTCCACATGTAATCAAAGCTTACTTGTGCAATTCCTGTGATGAATATTTTTGCATGTGCCAAGACAACAATGAAGGAGTCCCTTACTTTAAGTCCTCAGTGACCTTAGGACAGAAGATCAACGCCACCCAGATTATTTAATACAAGAGGCTCACAGGCCTGCCTGGTGCAGTGCTGACAATGCCATTGATTTTTGGTGGCGCCAAAATTATTTCTGATCTGGAGGTTGCCTGATGAACTTTGGTTAATTAATTTGAAAGCAGTTAGGCATACAAAAGAGCTCCTATGCAGACCTACTACCTATGATCTACCAACTCTATAAATTTCAAAGGGTTAGCAGTAATAATTTAAAAGATATGGCCCAGACAAAATTTGTTCCTGACGTGACAGACAAACGGTGCCCATTACTATATACCCCCCACTTTGTGGCGGGGCATAAAAAAAGCCAAAACACATGGTTAAAATTCTTTAAAAAAAAAAAAAAAGAAGAAGAAGCAGCGGCATCAGCTTCAGTTGAAAAAATAATGGTCTTCAGAAGTGTCTAATCCAATTTGGAAGCAATTGGCTCAGTGTTTTCAGTTTTTTTTTTTAAAGATTTTGCCAAAATGTGAACAACGGCAAAATCTATATCCCCCCCCCCCCCCGTAGGGGGCATAAAAATCATAGAGTCCAAAAATCAATGGAACGTTACCACTTAAACTTCTAGTGAAATTGTTGCCTGCACTCTCCATAACCATCTGACCAGACAGTTGAGTTTGTGTGGCAACATTTGCAAGACTGCTCAGAAGCACAAAAACAAACCTTGATCTGTCGTCCTCTGAACAGGGACTCATCCAGGGCCTGTGCTGTTGATATAGAATCCTTGTCTGCAAACTCTACATAGGCAAACCTGCAAGCAAATAAATCCCAATGCATGGGATACGTACAACAACACATCTTCAGGAAGCATCCATCTCACACATTTAAGTTAAGAGATGACTTAAGAGTGCCCTTTATAACACTTAGTCTACTAGATGCCCATGGGCTGATACTCTGCTGATGACAATCACCAAAAAATAATTTCCTGAAATGACCTGGTGACATTAGTCAAGGTCATCCCTATTATGCAATATCAAATTTCCACCTGGTACACATTTGTAGTACATTTGGTATTATTCGCCTTATTCTGTTTCAACATATTGAATTTCATGTCCTTTTTTTCAAGTGCTTTATGACCTTGAAAAATAGGTCAAGATCACACAACATATTACACAATTTGACCACTGGCCTTATGAATATCTGGCGTAAGTTTTGCAGTCTCATCTCATTTTATTATGTCATTGGCACTATAATAGAATCATCTTGATATGCATTCCCTTGATGACCTTGAAAAGGTAGGTCAAGGGCAATATCAAACTTATAACAAGAGGCGCATTACCCTATAGGATGCTCTGCTGACCACCATTACAAAAAAAGATCATTGCCTGAAATGTATTCCCTCCACAATTTTGAAAAATTGATCAAGGTAATCATATTATGCATTACCAAAACTTTTGTTTTAATATGAGTTGAAGACACAAATGTATCTCACAATGTACCTTGCTTCACAAAGACATGCTGACTGTGCAAATCACTGGAGACTGACTTTGAAATTAATAACATGTATTATCAGTCACCGTGGCTTGCTCGCCACATAACATCTTTTAAATATAAAAAAAAATTTGTTTTCACTGGTCAGACCTCATTATGATGTTCCTTCGCAAATGTTATATTGACATGTCTGTGAAATTTGTTCTTAATATTTCTGAACCGCCTTTATGCACAACTCACCCTTTAGGGTGTCCAGTGAACTTGTCACAAAGAATGGTCACCCTGTTAATGGAGCCACATCCATGGAAGTGAGCCTCCAATTCCTCTGCTGTAGCACCGTAATCAACCTGCCAAAACAGCAAACATATGTGTCATTTAATACCATTAATTTTCATAATAGGCAGGAATAATTTATCAAAACACCAGCCACAGAGTCTATAATACTGACTGCTGCATGTAAATTCAAAGAGTGCAATCACTTCATACACTCTCATGATATATCGTGATATGTATTGTGATACATGGCTCTGTACTGAAAAGTACCGTGATGCAGAAATTAGTAACGATACCCAGACCTAATATTTTAACAGTAAATTTACATTATTTCTGCATTTTCTGAGTTAAGAAACAAGAGGTGCTTCACTGGATAGGGCCCTAAAACAGGATAATACAGTAGTTCAGAAATAGTTATGTGCAGGGTGGGAAAATACTGCAATGGAAGACATATCACATGAACTATGCCCAATGCTTTTGCACCTGGCCAATGGGACCACAGGCACTTGTATTACTATCAATAACTGCGGAGTCCCCTGCCCCCTGGAATCTAACCCTCCTTCGGAAATGTTCCGTCCTTCTGAAAATGGACGATAAAACTTATCTTCGAAAAAACTGTGTCCCACTAGGAAACTTTTGGACATATGGCAAAAATAAAGGTATCACTGTGAAGCAGACGTGTTATTTCATCAGTCTATAATATAAAATCCAGTCCTTGAAGTATTGTCTTGTTGCTTGCTGCCTCTCTTTAGCATAAACACTGCTGGTGAACCAATAACGAAATCCGCTGGGGACACTTTGAGAGTCAGATTGACTGTTGCGCACCCGGTTACTTGCAGATTTTTTGCTGATCAAATGAGTGAACCTACATTGCCCATTGATCCACGTGATGTACACTGATCCCCCATCAACTTTTTCCATACTTTAAGTCAATATAGAAATTTTCTTGACATTAATTCATATCACAAAATGCAGTTCTTTGAAACGCAGGGCGCCATTGCTTGAACTAGTCTTGCACTTGATGCGATGAGGTCTCTAAGTATTTCCCGTGATTGCCTTGAAGCTATACACCAATCAGGCGCCTTATTTTTTTTAAAATACTCGATTTGATGTGTATTCAATATATTTTTGGTCTGTATCTTCCATAATACTGTGGATGGTGCAACAAGCTTGACCCTTTTTTTGTCCATCTGCACGATCCTACTAAATTTTGTGAGGATTCATGCAAAACCTTTTGAAAAACAGCATTCTCAAAATTTCCACATTTTGTTCCATATATTGCACAGCACTATTGATTGTGCCACAAATACTTAGATTTCCTTAACCTTTACAAGTCTCGAAAGTTGCATGGAGTTAACTTGAAAACTGTGAACTGTATAATGTTCACCAAAAAGCAAATGGATGGACATGACTGATTGTATTTCAGGGTTCATACAGGTCCGTGAAAAGTAAATTCAAGGACTTTTTCAAGCACTTAAATCAAGTGCTCAAGGACCAGATCCAGCAATAGAACACAACAGACAAACTGTTTAAATCATCACTTTTCAACCCTCTACCAATAAGATCAATGCATCTTATTCCACATTTATTATTTATTCCAACCATATATGAATCAGACTCAATTTCTGAAATAGGCAGTAGACTTTCCACAAACTTACATAGGAGACTATATGTAGATCATATTACCGAAAGTCCTTTTTAACCCTTTCCCCCTTGAATTAAGACTGAGTCAACAGCTTTCCTTGGCATGGGTTGGGCACTAAGTGCCCAACCCATGCCAATGAAAGCTGTTGACCTGGGCCATGTGATCGTGATAAGTCTCGTGTACATTTCTCAGTCAAATTGTTTTTCATAACTGTTGAAATTGAAAACACTGAAGCAGACAACATTTGACCACCAGCCGGTTTTGGCCGGTTTGAGGGGGAAAGGGTTGAAGATAAATTCAATATGGATTATTTTATGAGTTTACTGTGACTTATGTAGGCCTACAGCCAGTATGGGTTGTATTCCTGAAATTGACTCTATCCAGTCTACAAAATTGCTACAGCTACATATGGGTAAAATTAGACCTGAAGATGTACCTATCCCCATGCACATTTTTCACAAGAATGACCCAGTTTCTTTTCT
Organism: Hermodice carunculata; assembly: GCA_964020975.1. Classification (NCBI taxonomy): domain Eukaryota; kingdom Metazoa; phylum Annelida; class Polychaeta; order Eunicida; family Amphinomidae; genus Hermodice; species Hermodice carunculata. The sequence goes on along the minus strand of OZ026624.1, from coordinate 11,452,545 downwards.
AGGAAGGTGATGTACTTTGTTACCTGTAGTTTGATACAGTGTATTTGTCCCTAAAAGTATGCTGTACATGTATTAAGGCTCACATAATTAGTTTGGCCTGATTTGATAAGAATTGTCAAACCTACATGGGTTAAAAGGGGGTTAAAAGCAAAAAGATACTTTGTAATTTGCAGTGTTACATTTTGGCAAATGTAATTTTCCAGCAACTTCAAAAGAAAATGACAGCAGAATGTGTTCATCTTAATGTGATTCAAGTTCTTAAATGCAAAATTTTGTGGAAAATATTAATATTTCTTGGCAACTTGCCTCATTGGGTGATGCTTAAAAATAAATTTCAAGGACTTTTCCAGGACCTTTGTCCAAAATTCTGGATTTTCAAGGTTTTCAAGGCCTTGAAAATGAATGTAGCAAACCCAAGTACTTTCAAGCGCTTCAAGGACCTGTGCGAACCCTGTATTTATAAGCTCTATGACCCTAGTTTGGCTGAGCTAAAAAATTTGGACATTCTGTTGATTGACACACAAAAGTCCATGGTGAACACTTACATTTCCTACATAAACAGATCTGGAGTCAACTTCTATCTTGTCCTCCATGGAGACTGGACTTGCTGTAATCATATGAATCATAACAAGCATATGACATATAAACAACAACAGAGCATAGAAATTACAACATGACCATAATAATATCATACTAAATGTAGCAACAATGAATGATTTGCAGTAAAAGCAGAGAACAGGGTTTATGCAAGGCACAAATTTATAGCAAACAAGAAAAAAAAATTGACGGCTCGAAATAGAACCTGCTATGAATTAATAACAGAGCATTATCCACTACAGAAAAATATGTTAACGGAGTTCACTCACTGATGCCTGGTGGGGAACTCATCTTCATCTGTTTTTCTACTTCCGTTTGCATTTCTTTCAGTTTTTCTGCCTCTTCTTCCATCTCTCGCACTCTTTGTTTTATGGCTTCTAATTCCTGAAACCAGACATGATTTAATAAATTAATGACATCAAACTTCAACACTCACACGGTTTTAAATGGATGTCAAAATTTTGGAGGTCCCGGGGACTCAAATCTTATATATTTGGGAGTCTCACCTAAATTTTTTAAAAAAGCTGAATCCCATTCATCCGCTTTCCAGGAAAGGGATTCAATGGGTGGAGAGCTCTAACTCACATGGATTTTCAATTTATTTTGTGAGAAAGAGAGATTTGGCAACACTCTCTATATGGTCAACAACGGCATGATAGGTCTGGAAGGCTCCTTCCCCTGAAGAAGGTGAACACATCACCGAAACTAGTCAGGAATTATGGGAGCCTTATAAAAAACATATCTTGTGGTCATAGTGATTTTTTCTCGGTACCTATGATAGAACAGTTGGTATTGTCAGCTACAACATTTACCTAATTTATTTTGTATGAAGAACAAATCATATTCATACTCTTTGAAATTTAGAAGAAAGTTCTAGATGTTATTAACTCTTATATATAAAACCGGGTCATCAGCTGGGAACCAGCATGACTTGTTTCTGTGCCATTAATCCCTGGACAAGCCATTCTGCTAACTGACAGCACCATGTTTGTATTCTTAATACAAACATCACGAACCAACGTAATTAAGGAATTAAGTAAATATGATGTTTATTGTGCCTACTTAAATATGTAGCCAACATTTACACAAAAAAAAAAAAAAAAAAAAAAGTCACCTGACCTATTGTGACCAACACAATGGCCAGGGTCGGTCATGTGACACCTCTTGACCAATGGCATCATCTGCTACTTCCTGTCCCTGGCCATACACCGTTAAACACAAAATACTGTCACAAAACATAAGCCAATGCCTAACTTAATATGTTAAATTTCTGTTTTCAAATTACTAATTTATACACAACAGCACTCGAAGAGTTACAAGCTGGGAAGTGAAAACCTAATGTACTAGGCTGGTTTTGAAAAAGCTGGACTTTGCAAACGTTGTCGGGCATGTTTTGAAAAGAATATCAGAGGTTGTCACCTCGCTTGGTGTGGCTGCAGGCCAATTGTTTACACCATCTGACTGGCTTAGCAGTGCAAGTGTTGGGATGGTGAATCCAAGAATTCAGAGTAAAAAGGACAGTAAAATTCTCTGCCTCAGTGTGAGGTCACAGCTGAGACCCAGCTAGTGAAAACACTCCATAATCCTCATCCATTCATATAATTAACTTCAAGTTTTCCACAGTCTATAATTTACAACAGATTACACTCTTGATGAATACCAAACAGTACATATTAATTATTAATATGTACAGTTTGGCATTAATAATTAATAAGGAAAGATCTAAAGCACTTGATCCAGTTTTATGAACCTTGTTTAGGTCTAAAGTTGGACTTTGAGAAGCCTTTTTCATGCATGTATTATAATAAATATATAGACATTAGAATTAATAAGGAAAGATCTAAAGCACTTGATCCAGTTTTTTGAACCTTGTTTTGGTCTAAAGTTGGACTTTGAGAAGCCTTTTTCATGCATGTATTATAAAAAATATATAGACATTAGAGATGAAAACAAACAAAATGGCAGACTCCATTCTAGCGATCTCACGGACCACAAACCTGGTCCGATTTCAGTGGATTATTCCAAAATTTATGTGACTTAGAAAACTCAGAATCAAGTTTTGATAGGTTTGATGAAAATGCAGCAGGTACCAACCAATACACAAATGATTCTACCGGAATTAGGGGCCCAAATCGGCCGTACACAGGGGACAGTCATGGCCCAAACGTGGCCCAGTTCCAATTTAACAGTGCCACGGATTATTTCAGACATTAATGGAATGATATCATGTGGGAGTTACTTATAACTGGTACAAATACCCAGGCTGAAATTTATGTCAGTAATAACCCAGGATCAAGTTGTTCGTGCCGTTGGGTACCGAAGCACAAGACAGAAAAGCCAGCTTTCGTTGTAGTTCGATTATCGATGGGAGATTCACTATCGGTGCCACAGTATGAGCGCTTCTGGTTGACCCAAACAGACCAGTTTCTGCTTCCTGTGCATGGATATTCTCAAATATTTACCAAGGATAGATTCATGGACTTGTGGAAATTCTTCCACTCAATGGATGAGCGAACTGTAGATAATACCGCCACTGATCGGTTGTACAAGGTCAGGCCCATGATCGACCTTTTGCAAGTAGCGTTTCAAAGGTACTATTATCCAGGACAGCACCTGTCACTAGATTAGAGTCTATGATTCCAGCAAAGAATAGGCTGGGCCTCAGACAATTTATGAAGAAAAAGCCTGTCAAATCTGGCATAAAACTGTTCATGCTTTGTGGCAATTCCACCGGATATCTTGTCAACTTCAAGATTTACACAGAGGCACACCCAGGCAATAATACAAGATGTTTACAAACCCTCCACATTACGAAGACTGGATCTTTGGTGCATAGATTGGTATCACCCTACTTGACAAACGGACATATTCTCTATCTTGCACCAAATTTGCATCTTTTTTTTTTTTTTTGTACAGAAATGGTGATGGTGTGTGGACCTTGCATGCCAAACAGAGAAAACTTTCTAAGAGAAATTGTGCGTACAAACAGACAACTTCAGAAAGGAGACTCAGATGTTCTGTCAAATATTAGCATGCAGGTATTTGCTACTGTTTGGAAAGAGAAAAAGCCCATTTTTTTTTTCATTTTTTTTTTTTTAACCACAGCACATGATCCAGCAAATATTACAACTGTCAGTCGCAAGAAAAAAATGGTGCAAGAGACGAAATAAGTTGCCCCATAGCTGTACATGAACACTTGTGTAACAAGTACATGGGTGGTGTGGACTTGAATGGGCAAGTAATAAAAATGAAAAAGAGGAGGCGAACTAGGAGATGGTACAGAAAGATTTTGTTCAAATGTGTTTTATGGAGTGTATTTGATGCGTTTGTCTTGGAAAATCACTTGACGCAGCGTGTGCCAAGCAACCAGAGGCCTAGGTATTTCAATGACTACCTGGCATGAGTTAGGCATGAATTTGATAGGGGACTATAGAAATTCTCTTTTAGACCAGCATATTTTGCATATAATTTATAGGTTGTTATGGGATGGTTTGACCAAAGCTCCAAGACCAGATGATATCTTGACAGAATTCATAAAGAGAGGGCCAGGAGAAATTGAGGATAGTTTACAGTTGCTTTTCAACAGGGTCATTGAGAAAAGACAAGTACCAAAGGGAGGGAATAGACTTATGATTTCATATCTTCCAAAGAAGGGCCCATGAGGCCAAGTGTAGGGGTACTGTGATTTCATCAAATGTGGGCAAAATTTTCAGTAGGATAATGTACCAGAGGTTAAGTAGAATAGTTGAAAGGCTCGGTCTTCTGGGGGAAATTAAGAATGGATTCAGCGCTATATAAAGATGTAGACTGTAAACTTTCATTAGGAAAGGTAGAAGTAGAGAATGCACGTCTGGATATACCTGCAGGCCTAAACAGGGATGTGTGCTGTCCCCAATTTTGTTCGCTCTGTATGTTAAGGATTTGGGGGATCAGTTGATGGAGTGTGATAAGTGAGTAAGGGAAGGCGATCTAAAAATTCCAGGTCTTTTTTTTTTTCCAGATGACACTGCACTCGTGGCAAAGTCCCAGAAAGAACTACAAGATATGCTGGACATAGCAGGGGAGTATGGGAATAAATGCAGGTTGGAATTCAGTAAGGATAACAATAAAGTCATAACTCTTGGAAAAAAAAAACAGATGGGAATAAAAAGTGGAGAATTGGACAGTTCCGAATTCCAGAAGGTAGAGACCAGTTGATGGAAATTGGGGAGGTCGATGAGTATGAATACCTGGGAAATAAGATAAAAGCAACAGATAAAGGCATGTTTAGAGGGTTGGAAAGATGACTGGAAAAGAGGAGTCGGGGCAAACAGTACATTACCAGCATACAAGGCATTAGATAAGCCAAAGAAAAGTGCGTGTTGGGATGGAGGGAAGGGATCCAAGCTTCTTTTTCAAAGTAGGGCAGGTGTAATCAATCTAGACAAGAGAAACAGAAGTGGACAACAGGTAGCGATGGAAAGTGTAAGATGTGTAGACAACAGGCAGATGAGACAGTGGATCATTGGTTGTTGTGGTGCGATGCATATAGAGATGAGGAAAGACATTTTTCAGAAAATGGCACAGGGAAGAATACAATTACAAGGGCTTAGAAAAGGTTCAGTATTTAGAGGAAGA